>CANIUD010000717.1:380000-497500 GCA_947470075.1 Closterium sp. Yama58-4
CAGCAAGTTTTTTTTTCGCGACTCGCAATTTCACAATTGGCGCTTGCTGTGAAATTGCGGTTGCCTGGCACAAAAGCATCCTTCGCGAGTTTTTTTCGGCTGTCACTGTACAGGTATGTCTCTGCGGGGTTCTCCAGACTCTCTTGGTCGAGTTGTAACGAACGAGATTCCGGCTGATGGAGGAATGTCGTCCAAGCCCGAACAACGCAGCAAAGGGGCTTTTGGGCCCGAGCAACTGGAAAATGGCATTTCTGGCGGAGCCGCTGGTGGCGCTTTCACTTTTTGAAGCTAGACAGCTAAAACCGACCCGCAAGTCGTACCTTCCCTGCAGTTCATTTTCTGCCAGCTAGGCAAGCATCGCACCGCTTCTCGACGAAGCATGGAAGCGCTAGTGTATAAAGCAAAGATGGGCGGGCTCGGTTCTCAACAGCGATTAATAGCTTGTTCTCCTGACACCTATTTCCAGCAGCGATACATATTCTACTCTCACTGCTCTGCTGTGAGGCAGGATTTAGCTGACGACTCTTCATCAACTTCCCTCGATTCTAAAATCTTGGTAGTTTTCGTGTAGAAGCAACAATTGAAGGAATACTATGGAGAGCGTTACGACGGCGAGAGAGTTTCTGCTTGTGAGAATGGTGTTGCGCGAGGAATTCGGTAGCGTTTCGGTAGAGCTTGTCTCAAATGGCTAAGTGAGAACTTGAGTAGAGATTGTAATATTATTATGAATACAAAAGCAAACACACAAGATAGATATAGGCTACGGGGAAGTTGCACAAAGTTGCCGTGGCGCTGCGCAGTAACCCAACCCCACGAAACTGTCGTGTGGATGGGTGAACCGCGCCTCGGCCAATCCCAACCTGACTCAGCAGCGGGATGTTCCTTCTTACACGCCACCCCAACCAACCAACTCCAACTCGGCAACACCACCAATGACTCCCACAGACTTGTACTGCCCTGCACAAACTCCAACGACAAGTTCAGCAGTCACGCTTTGTCAATACGCGACCATCACCAATATTCCCATGTCGGTGGCGAAGGGCGTCAGTCTAGGTCGTCAATCTAGCAATCTGCCAAGTCGTCGAGGGCCCTTGCTGTCGTAGGGCCCTCTAACACTCCCCTGCCATACTACAGCAAGGCCCTTTATAATCACAGGGCATGCATACACACATACACACCAAAACAAAGGGAAACACACACAAACGAAGCACTCTCAAAGTGCAAACACGCACCGCACCAGCCATGGATAGGCCATGGCACCATCCACATCACGGAGTGCCTAGGTTTCACTCCCCTCGCTCGAGAGCCTCACCTGCCCCACAGCCTCGAAGCAACGACTGAAGGCGGGGAAATGCAATGCCTTGGTAAGGTAGTCAGCAGGCTGCTCGCTCGTAGGGATGTACTGCAGCTGCAGCTTCCTGCGCTTGACCATGTGCTGCAGCCACATGTGACGACGCTCCATGTGCTTGAGGCTCCCCTTGAGCCCCATGCCACCTGCCACTGAAATGGCGGAGGAGTTGTCCACAAAGAGAACCTCACTCCTCAGCAGTTGAAACTCTGCCAGCAGGAAGCGCAGCCTGCGCGCCTCCTTCCCAGCCTCCACAGCAGCAACGTACTCAGACTCAGTGGAGGAGAGGGTGGCACAACGAATCCTCTGGCTCGCCCAGGAGACAGCGGCACCTCCGAGCACGAAGACATAGCCACCAGTGCTAGTCCTGTTCTGCTTGTCTCCTGCATCATCAGCATCGGCGTAGCCCACCAGCTCCAAGGACTCAGGCCCACCACCAAACTCCAGCGCCACATCCCTGCTCCCCACCAAGTATGCCAAGCATCGGTCCAACTCCTTCCAGTGCTGGTCACTCCGCACAGTCTGGCCTGACCCCAGCTTGCTGCAGGCAAAGGAGATGTCGGGACGGGTGGTACAGGCTGCGAACTGCAAGGATCCCACCTTCTGCCTGTACTCCTCCTCCTGGCGAGACTGCCATCCCGCATCCTCAAAGGTCTGCACACTGAAAGGGTCAGAGGAAAGGGGGGTGCGAGGCACTCGCAGCGGCTGCTCCCCGTCGAAGAAGCGCCTATGGACCTTGTCCACATAGGCCCCCTGGTGCAGCCACAGCCTCCTCGTAGGCCTGTCCCGAATCAGCTGCAACCCCAAGTACTTCTCCACAGGGCTAATCTCCCGCAGCTGAAACGCACTCTGCAGCAGCTCACGTAGCTCCCCCAGCATGCTCTGACTGCGGCTGGCAGCAAGCAAATCATCCACATACACCAGCAGCCAGCACATCTCCCCCTCAGCATCACTCTTGAAGTACAGAGCCTCATCCACCTGGCTCTTCTTCCATCCAGCCCCAAGCAGCACCCCATCCAAGGCCTCATACCACAGCATCGGGCTCTGCTTGAGCCCATACAAACTCTTCAGCAACTTACAGACACGAGGGGTCCCATCCTCGTAGTAGCTCGGCTGCTCCATGTAAAGGTCACGGTCCAGCACGCCATGGAGGAACGCGTTCTTCACATCCAGCTGCATCAGCTCCAAATCGAGTGCAGCTGCAATCGCTAGAAGCACGCGCGCCGTCACATAGCTTCCCACAGGGGCGTACGTCTCCTCATAGTCCACCCCTGCCACCTGCGTGAACCCCTTCACCACCAGCCGCGCCTTCTCACGCTCTACTACCCCATCAGGTCGGAACTTGGTGTTCAGGATCCAGCGGTTCTTCATCACATTCACCCCTGGCGGACGCGGAACCAACTCCCACGTCCCCTGCTCAATCAAGCTCCGCATCTCCTCATCCATCGCCTCCTTCACCTTGTCGCCCTTCCAGCAGCCCAAGGCCTCCTTCACTGTCATCTTCGCTATATCCCACTGCCTCTCAGGGTCGGCCACCACGTCAGGATCCAGGTCCGTCCACTCCTCGTCCTCCTCCTCGTCATCCAATCCCGCTGGCTCAATCACTAAAGCCCAAGCATACTTAAGAGGCGGGACACCACGAGTGATGCGAGTGGAGCGACGCAGTGGCGCAGTGATCGTCCCAGAAGCCAACACACGACCACCATCTCTAATTCCCCACATCTCCTGCTCCCCTGTCTGCTGCTCCCCTAGCTGCTGGTCCACCATCTGCTGCTCCTCAATCTGTTCCTCCCCTATCTGCTGCTCCCCACTCTGCTGCTCCCCTAACTGCTGCTCCCCTATCTCCTGCCCCCCACTCTGCTGTACTCCATCCATACTGCTCTTGTCTTGCAGCTGCTCAGTCTCAAGGCGCTGCCCGTCGGTGATCTCCACAGACGGTGGCACCACTATCCCCCCCTCACCAACGGGCGGCGCCGTGGAAGATGAAGAGGAGGGTGGAGCAGGTGCAGGAGGGATGGAGGGTGGAAGGGGAGAGGGAATAACAGGAGGAGGAGGGGAAGCCAAGGGGGGTGAGGATGAAGAAGGTGGGGCAGGGGGAACCACACGAGGGTAAACTGAAGGCGGAGGTGGGGTGGGGACCGAGGTAGGGACATAGGGCATAGCAGGAGGTGCGACCACCTCCTCCTCTGCCACCGCCTCCTCAAGAGTTATCGGGAAGAGGGAGGGAACGGGCTCATAGGGCATCGGACGCCCCGCATGCTCCTGCTGGTGCCAAGCCTTCCATCCTGCCAGGGACATGGTCTCATAGAAAACAGCTTCCACAGTGGTGATGAGGCGGTTGGACTCCAAGTCCAGCACAGTCCAGCCCTTGCTCGCTGCGGACACCCCCAAGTGCAACCCCCAGCGAGCCTTTGGTGCCAGCTTCCCCCCACGCTGCGACTGAGGCACCATGTACTGCACCATGCAGCCCCATACCCGCACCATACTGACATCGGGTTTGTGTCCAAAGGCGAGCTCGTACGGCGTCACACCAGAGGGCAGCGAGGCGTGCTCCACGCGGTTGCGCACCCAGACGGCCTGCGCCAACGCCAGGTGCCACCAATGATGCTGTACACCCATGTGCAGTAGCATCGTCCGCACCGCCTCCACAATGCTGCGCATCTCCCTCTCGGCCATCCCGTTCTGCTCCGGCGTGTACGGGCACGTGAGGTCATGGATGATGCCTTTGCCGTCGAGGAAGAGCGTGAAGTCATGCCCCAAGAACTCGCCACCTCGATCAGTGCGCAGCGCCTGCACCGTGGTTTTGCACTGCCGCTCTGCCATCGGGAGCCACTTCTGGAACGCCGCCAGCGCATCACTCTTCTGAGCCAAAGGGTAGGCCCAGACGTACCGCGACTTGCGATCCTTCAGCACCAGGAAGTAGCGGCTGCCGTCCTTAGCTGTTTCACGGAAAGGGCCACACAGGTCAGCATGCACCACCCCAAGCAACTCATCCTCCTCCGCACCCACTGGCGGGAAGGTATGACGAGTGATCTTCCCCCCAACACAGGAGACACACGGTATGCCTGATTTGCCCCCCTTCTCCAGGTCCAAGCCCTTCACTGACCCGTGAGACGCAGTGCGCTCGATGGCATCAATACCAACGTGTGCCATACGCGCATGCCACATGTCCACCTTAGACCGCACGCCCGTCGTCAAGGTACGAAGTGCCACCGTTTCGCCTTCCTGCTGCTGCGACAAACACGGTTGGAAGTTCGTGCAGAGAACACGCCCCTTGTACTCTGCACGCCCAAGAAGTGACCCATCTGGTGCCCGCAGCAGAGTCACGTCGCCTGCATCCAGCAGTTGCACACCACTATCACGCAGCTGCCCAGCAGAAAGAAGACTCGCCTGCACTCCAGGTACGTACAGCACGTCAGACACCAAGAGACGCCTGCCCCCTTCTCCAAGAAGAGCGACTGTGCCTCGCCCCTGCACGTCCTGAAGCGCGCCGTTGAAGCCTTTCACTTGTTTGATACTACCGCCGCTGCTCATCTCCACAAAGGCAGAACGATCTCCCATGAGATGGTGGGAGCATCCACTATCAAGTAGCACGACGCTCGGGTTCGCCTTCACAGCAGCTGCAAGAGCCTGTAAGCCCTCCCCGGCCTCAGGCTCCAGCACGACAAGAGGAGTCTGCTCTACAACGGGCTTCACCATCGCACATGATGACTGCCCGCTCCCCTTAGAGCCATCGTCCCCCTTGCCACTCGCGCCGCTGCCTCCAGAACCCTCTCCACCCGTGTCTGCCTCCTTATCCGCCCGCTGCTGACAGTACTTAGCAACATGCCCTGTCTGTCCACACACGTAGCACTTCCCCTTGAAGCCACCTTTCCCCCCCTTTGGCGGACCATCCTTAGCCCCTTTCCACTTCTCTCCTCCACCTCCAACCCCACCCCCAGTCTTAGGCTGCTGCTGCTGTGCCGTAGTGGGAGGGGAAGGGGATGAAGTCTGCTGGGATTGGGGCTTACCCTTCTTGGTAAAGACCTGGTTGGCCTGGGGAAGAAATTGGTCCTTCCGTCCCTCCGCTGCCAGCGTACACTCCTCCTCGATAATGTAGCTAGCGAGGGTGTCCTCGTCCAACTCCTTGCGTACCTGCGGCAGCTTCAGCATCCTGCGTAAGAGGTTGTACTGCTGCGGCAACCCCTTCACGACGTGAGTAATGTACGACGCCTGCGAGTAATCGACGCCGGCCATCCTCAGGTTCACTAGGATCTGCTGCGCACGGTTGCAATAGGACGTAGCGGACTCGTGCTCACCCATCTCGAGGTTAGTGAGCGCCTGCTCTAACTGACCGATGTACAGATCGTCCTTCGCCATGTACGTGCGCATAATAAACTGCCATGCCTGATAGCCGGCATCTACCTTCATGCGACACCCCTTAAGGGCAATCTGTACGGTTGGGGAGCAGCATCGGGAAATCGTGGTGAACGTCAGTAACTGCATTGCGCGGAACTGAGTGAGATGCGCAACTGCCTGCGTTGGTGGAATAGGAGTGGTACCGTCAATGAATCGCTTTAGTTGAGCGATCTCAAGCTGCGGCTCGATCGATTCTACCCACGTCGATAGGTCGTGGCGTCCTTCGAGCGGCTTAGGCACGACGATTCTGTCTGGAGTGAATTTGAAGTAGCCATAGTTGGGGGCTATTCCCTCATCCCTCGACATCGATCCAATCGGGGTAATGCCCGGCATAGCTCCACTATCGTACTCCTCCGCATTCCCTCCTCCAGCAGCGCTCTGTCGTCCTAAGTTCGTACGCTCGTGTGACGCCGCCGCACGATGAACACGCTCCTGTACACCGCCGACGCTAGTCGTACTAAACCGAGTTGGTCCTCGCAGGACCCCACGCGACATCAACCCATCAACCTCCTCGTCATCGTCACCTCCGTCATTGACAGCCATGTCCCACGCACTAGTGCCTCCCGCAGCTTGCTCTACATGTGGCGAGGGATGATCGCGACGCTGACGAGAGCGTAATCCCTCCAACATGAGCTCGTAATCTACATTACTAAGCTCGCCACGGGAACGACGTGCCACGAGCTCCTCCTCTAGTGCGCGAAAATTAACGGCCTCAACGTCCGCCTCCTCCGAACTCATCCTCTACGACGCCTCGATAAGGTGCCACAAATTAAAATAAATTGTTCCTTCCTTAAATCCCTCGTCTCGGGGTCACCTCACAAGGGTCCTCAGACGAGTGGTAATAAATTACCAAACGCCCTATCCTTGGGTCCGAGAACGTAACTGGAGGGAAATTAAGAGAGGTTCAACTTAATTTAATATGCGCCCTTCACTAACGCCGCACGCCAAGGCGAGTTTACGAACGCTAAGAAAGTCGACGACGGAATTCTATGCGTGTTCGTTCCACGCTCACCGCACCATGAAGGAATACTATGGAGAGCGTTACGACGGCGAGAGAGTTTCTGCTTGTGAGAATGGTGTTGCGCGAGGAATTCGGTAGCGTTTCGGTAGAGCTTGTCTCAAATGGCTAAGTGAGAACTTGAGTAGAGATTGTAATATTATTATGAATACAAAAGCAAACACACAAGATAGATATAGGCTACGGGGAAGTTGCACAAAGTTGCCGTGGCGCTGCGCAGTAACCCAACCCCACGAAACTGTCGTGTGGATGGGTGAACCGCGCCTCGGCCAATCCCAACCTGACTCAGCAGCGGGATGTTCCTTCTTACACGCCACCCCAACCAACCAACTCCAACTCGGCAACACCACCAATGACTCCCACAGACTTGTACTGCCCTGCACAAACTCCAACGACAAGTTCAGCAGTCACGCTTTGTCAATACGCGACCATCACCAATATTCCCATGTCGGTGGCGAAGGGCGTCAGTCTAGGTCGTCAATCTAGCAATCTGCCAAGTCGTCGAGGGCCCTTGCTGTCGTAGGGCCCTCTAACAACAATGACACTCATCTCACTCCTCCTCGTCGTCTCACTCGTCGTCTCCGCCGCAATGCCCCCCTCCAGCGCCGTCCCTCTGCTCCCCTCGCAAGAGAAGGCGCTACTCTCCCTGAATTCCGCGTGGGGAAACTGCGTGGTAACCAAGACATGGGTACCCGGTGCCGACTGCTCGAAATGGTCCGGCGTCGTTTGCAACGACGCCGGGATGGTCACCCAGGTCTACATCAGCGATTACTCCTGCACCGGCGCGTTGACGGAATCCGTCGGAAACCTGACGGAGCTGACGCTGCTCGACTTTTCCAATAATTGGCGCATCGGCGGAAGCTTACCGAAAAGCCTCGCGAAACTGCAGAAACTCGAGTCGTTCAGCATTCGCGAAAATGTCCATGGAAGCCTCTCCGGCGGCCTCCCGGATTTCCTCGGAAAGCTCGCGCGGCTCACGTACCTGGGGCTCCGCGGAACGGGGCTCGCGGGGAGCATTCCGCGCGGGCTTGCGCGGCTGAGCCGCCTCGAGTTCCTCGACCTCCAATGGAACCGCCTGGAAGGCGAAATCCCCCCGGAATTGTCCAGTATGGCGGCTCTCAGCGTGCTTGACTTGGGCGGAAATCGGTTGACTGGGTCGATTCCACCGATTCCTCGCGAAAATCAAGGGCCTGAAGCGGCTGATTCTCGGGACTAACAAGCTTTCCGGCGAACTCCCCGTGCCCGTTATACTCGCTATAAAGAGTCTCGAAGAAGTGGATTTGAGTAACAATCGCTTCACTGGCTCCTCTATTGCCTCGCTTGCTTCCCACTCGGCTCTGACGGATATTAACCTTAGTTGGAACCTACTTTCGGGCAAGCTCCCGTCCCAGTACGGGCAGATGAAAAAGCTGTCGAGTCTGCGATTGGCCGGGAATAGGTTCAAGGGGACAGTTCTGTCAGAATCCCAGCCACTAACCACTGGGATAAAAGGGCTTGTTTGTATAGCGGGTGAGTGCGCCCATAACCCCCCAGGCCGACATGCCTGTAACCCTTCCCTAGGATCATCGGGGATCCCCAGTGGACCTCTGACACCCCCCCGCACTGGGATGCCCGAGGTGCACACACCGGGAATCGAACCCGAGACCTTCGCTCTGATACCATGTCAGAATCCCAGCCACTAACCACTGGGATAAAAGGGCTTGTTTGTATAGCGGGTGAGTGCGCCCATAACCCCCCAGGCCGACATGCCTGTAACCCTTCCCTAGGATCATCGGGGATCCCCAGTGGACCTCTGACAAGTTCCTGCGGCTCTGCTGAAAGACATGCCAAACCTGCATTGGTTGGACCTTTCGTTTAACAGGCTAGGAGGGGAGTTTCCCTGGGCGAACTTGAAAACCACCCCAGTTATCGAACACCTGTACCTGCAGCGCAACGCGTTCGTCGGCGCGATTCCCGCCAACGCGTTTCAGAAGGTCCACGTGGCAAGTTTCAACATCTCCTTCAATCTCTTCTCAGGGCCCATGCCGAATATAGGGTTTATGGGAGGAGAGGAGGAGCCGCCAGTAGACGTGCGCAGAAATTATTTCTGGGGCAGCCCGGAGTTCATAATGTCCAATGTGAAGGTTTGCCCAGAGGAGGGGCAGGCAGATCCTGACTCAGGCGACGACGAGTATCTCGCGGCGTTGAATTGCCTTGGAAAGAGCGCCACGTGTAACATGAAGCAGCAGCGGAGCGCGGCGGCGTGCAGTAGGTTTTGCGGTACGAGTGTGACGAATGGTCCATGCTCGGGACATGGCGTGTGCGTTCCAGCAGGGAAGGGGCAGTTTAAATGCAGGTGTGCGAGTGGGTACAAATCGGTGCAGGAAAAGCCGCACGAGTGCGTCAAGGCATGACAAGAAGGTACGAGTTATTTCGATCTACTACTAATAGGGTCCCGCCCCGTGTGGCGCACACGATTTTGCTTAGGAGCATGAAGCAGGCTATGCTGCGGGTCGTGAAATAAGTGCTTGTTCAGTGTATATATCAATATGTCAGTTGACAACATACTCCCAGACAGTCTTACAGCATGGCAGTGCTTGAAGCGGTTTGAAACATCCAACTTAAGAATGAGTTGTTATCACAGATTTAATCAGGCATATAAGTTTCCTTTCAAATATTGGAGTATACAGTGCCATCGTTTCTGAGAATCAACACTTCATTAGGTGCCGTAAATGGCACCAAGTGTATGTCCAGACACAGATGTCCAATTTCTAAGTAATCACTGGCTAAAGCTAGAGAGGGGGGAGGGGATGAGGGAGACGAGGGAGAAGGGTACTACTTGCAAAAGTTGGGGGAAATAGCAGAGAGAGATTTAGCACTTGGTTGGTGCAGGCTTGCAGGAGAAATCCACAGTTGTGGCGCCACTGCACACAGCAGGAGAGGAGAGAGAAAGAGGGGGCGAGGGAGATATACGGTATCAGCCAAAGAAGAAACCAAATGCCGCTTAAATACCCCAACTTCTTGATACGCTCAAGTAGGCATGCAAGGCTAGTGAGAAGGTTTGTCGCAACTTACTAGTTATCCTTGTGGTCGTCAATGGTGCGCGATCCGCTGCCTGAATACGCCCAGATAATCTTGTTCTTCCCGTTGTACACCACAGGCGCTATGCCCTCCCCGTCCGCCTTGCTTCGACCGAACCTGCATAGGGAACAGAAGGAAGATGTTGTGGAAGGATGAAAGCGTCTCGTGGGCATCCGCCGTTGGATGACTGACGGGCGATAGTAGCACTTGGTAAGAAAACAGGTTGGAACAGGACACCTCTCACAAACTCGCACACCATCGCTCGTGATTCTTACACCCCTCTTCTCATCATGATCACCCTCGTCATAGTAACTTACTTCATAACGACGCCACTCGTCGACGTCAGCAGCTCTGGCTGGCCAATGGCGAACCGCGAAGTGACCTTGATCGAGCCCGCACTGTACCCCGATACAGCGTAACTCGCTACAGGCAACAGTCCTCTCACGTTCCCAAGAACGGCGTCAGAAGGAACCATAGAGCTGGATCCAGACCACCCCACGCCAAACCACCCCCGCTCCGCTCCGCTGCCGGTTTTTGCTTCAACCGCCAAAGCTACACTCGTAGCAGAGGTCACCTTCCAGTGAAGGAGAAGTCTGTAACGGGGACAGGGTAGAAGCGCACATGGAACGATAAGGCATGAAGAAGCTTTTGGCTTTTGTGGTTCCCGATTAGCGAAGTTTAACGAATGCAGGGAGGAACGAAGGAGAAATTGTGATGTAGCTTACCCTTGGCCATTTAAGTCGACGTAGGAAGTGTAGCCAGCCAGAGTCGATGCTTTGCAGGAGCTGCTGCTACTACCGGAGGTGCTCTTACAGGGGGTGCTCACGGGGTTCATCACATCAGTCGGGGGCGGGGGCGAGGGCGAGGGCGGGGGCGGGGACGGCTTGGGGGACTTCGGGGGGGATTTCGGAGATTTGGGGGGGGATTTGGATTTGGCGGGGGATTCAGATTTGGCGGGAGATTTGGATTTGGGAGGGGAGGGGGACTTGGCGGGGGAAGGATTTGTAGTGGAGGAAGGCGCTTTGGAGGGGGAAGCGGGCGTGTCATCATCAGAGGCGGACGCGGAGCCGGGCTTGCAGGAAAAGTCGACGAGAACCCATCCCCTGGGGTACGAAGGAGTGGCAGAGGGGGAAGGGCGGAAAAGGGGAGAGGGAATGGGGGTGGGGGAGGTGGGGGGGGTGGTGCGTGCAAAAGGGTAAGAGAGCAAAAAATGGGGAGAGGGGGAGGTGGAGGGGGGGGACATTTTGTAAGTATGAAGGGCGAGATGCGACAAGGCTATGACGGGCGGTGGTGAGGGCAATACAGGATCGGAGCGAAGTCGGTGCAGAACGGTGTAAATGGGTGGTAGACGCCAGAGCGTAGAAGAAAAGAGCCAATCTTTGAACTGAATTGAAAGTAGATGTGAGAACGCATTATTTCTCGTCGGCCTTTGACTCGACTTAAACAGCGACGCGAGGACATGCTGTTACCTCTTGCCGGCGTGGCCCTTGACCTCCTGGCTTCCGTAGGGCGCGTATGCGAAGATGATCTGATTCGGGCCGTTGTAATTGACGGGCACGATTCCGTCGAACTTGCTCCGCGAGAACCTGATCCGACGGCGACGGGAGCATATGAGAAACGAGAAGGCTGGTTGGTACGCGAAGTAAACAGGCAGGTATTCCGTGGCAAAAGGCGACTCCAAAGACGGAGATGCATGTGAGCGTGATAGTTGAAAACGATGACGAACGATGTACTAAGTGACGAAGGATTGATGTGAGGTATCCAAAAATTCTTGGCCGTCCGCACGCTTCTTGACGCATGATAGGCGCAGTGGGGAATGCGGAGAATGCGAAATGCGGTGCCTCGGAAAGTGGCAGTAGATGTTGATGATTGGTCGGACTCTTGCAGGCGCGGTTGTGCGCACCTGACAAGAACGCCGGCGCTGGTGTTGCTCGTGAATTCCGTGTTCGTTATAGCGAACCTCGATGTTGGCTCCACGCCCGAATCGTCGCGCTTCGACACAGCGAATGTGCCCACGGGCGGTGTAGCATCCCTATCGTTGGATTTGAAATTCATTATAACGGCATCCGAGGGGTACATTAGGCCGGACTTGGACCAGCCTATAGCGAACCAGCCCCTGGCGACCCCGCTGCCGGCCTTGGCCTCGACGGCAATATCGATGCTCTGGCGGCTCGTCACCTTCCAGTGGAGGTTGAACCTGGAAACAAACATTGAGGGACATTGTTTGTATATAGAACGTTATGAACGAGAACGAAGGCGAAAGACAGCCGTCTTCCAATTTCAAGGCACCCGTCTCGCAGCCGTAAGCTCCCTTCTCGTACATTACCTTCAGCTCTCTCTCGTGTCACATTTTTTTCATTCTTTCGCGCCTTCAGGCTAGTGATGTGAAACGGCAATACTCTCTCAAGTTAATCATATTTTCTTTCTTACCCTTTTCTGTTGAATCCGACCGATGACGTGTACCCTCCCAATGTGGACGCGCGGCACGGGGCGACCTCCGCCAAGCTCCTCGGGTTGCCTCGGATGAGAGTTTTTGCTACGTCAACGGGTATGCTTGATGGCGCAGCCCGTACGAACGCTGGTAACAGCAGAAGGAGAAACATGGCGGAACAGCGGAGCGCCATAGCTCTGATATGGTTAGCAAGATGTGGGGCTGTTAACAAAACTGCGCTAGGCGCGTAATCACGGGCCTTAATCGCAAACGAATATTCGTCGTTACGTCTGCGCACAATTCTGTATCATTGAATGAGGAGGTACCTAAGAAACGTGTGACTATCACTGCTGCCAAAATGTAGAGCTCTCGTGAAGTGAAGGACAGAACTCTCGTCGTTGGCAAGAAGGACGGTCGAACCCAAATTGGAATGTGGTTTTGGCTTTCCCTCCCCCGATCATCATAATTTACATCGCGCCTCGTTGACGCGGCTTGTGGATTTGCGCGGCTTGCGTGCCGTTCGGTTGGCCCGCGGTATTTATTGCTGTCCAGAATTTCAGCACTTTGTAACATTTGTACACTCCATTTCTACAAAAAAGGCAATAATAAGTAAGGTAGAGTGCTAGTATCCCGAGACACCTTCGAGACGGAACGGTTTTTTTCGCAGTCGAATACCATGCGTTTTTGCAATGAACGTGGACGAGTCGAGTGCCCGACACGCGCCGAGGTTGTGATCTGGCGGGAAAATATTGCTCCTCTATTAGCCAAACAACAGCAAAAGAAGGGCCAAAAGTAAGCATATTTTATTTATAGTTTTTTCATGTATAGATCTGGGGCATGACTGATCGTTCAGCTAAGATCCTTGATAGACGCAGCAGCAGCAGCAGCACCACGAGCATTGCATATTATTAAGGACCTAACATATTATGGTATCCTACGGTAGTTGACTACATCTACAACAAAAAATAACCATCAATACGCTGGACCGACCCTCATCATTTTCTGACTCCGCCATCCTCCATAGAGGACCTGTCAGTGAACGAGCGAATGATGTGTTAGTGTAGTGACTGATGTCACATGAACGGCTACCATGTTGCTCTTGCTCTTGCTCTTGCTCTTGCTGCTGCTGCTGCTGCTGCTGCTGCTTCCATTGCCACTGCAAGTCAGCCTAGTGGTTAGACGACGAACAGAATATTCTAGCAGCTTATTTCCAGCTCCCTCGGGAGCACGCTGACACGAGCTGCAATGCCTTTGCTGGCTTCATTCCTTCCGCCATGTACCAAGCTGCCACCGCGTGCATCCTCGTCAAGTGCCCACATGTGCCTTATTGCTGATTGGTGCATTAGTCGACCCCATGCACCCATCCGGGTACACAGTGAGGGACTCGCACAGATGAAGCCACGGCGGCTTATGCAGATGAATCCATAATTAAACTTATGAATTGAATAGACGTCGGGGGTCAGCGACAGGCTGCCTTGAGGCGCGTGATGAACTCCCGCTGCTTGGCGTCGCTGCAGGGAGCATGATGGAGAGGAGGGAGGGGAGAGGGACAGGGAGAGAGAGATGATAAAGCAACGGCTTCAGCTGGTGAAGCCAATGGGGGTCAGCGGCAGGCTGCCTTGAGGCGAGTGATGAACTCCCGCTGCTTGGCGTCGCTGCGGGGAGGATGGAGAAGGGAGATGGAGGGAGAGGGTTGATAAAGTGGCGACGCTGCAAAGAGGATGGAAAAGAAAGGAAACTGAGGTGAGAGGAGAGTGAATGGAGGGGAGAAGAGTGGAGAGGGAGAGGAAAGGGAGGAGAGTGGGAGAGGGAAGAATGGAGAGGGAAAGATGGTGGGGAAAGGAAGACAAAGAGCAGATGGAAGTGATGGGTGAAGAGAACAAGAGCACGATAATAGATGGTTTTTAGTGTGCCTACACGATGAAAAAAAGAGTGCAGGTGGAGAGCAAAGAGGGGTGAAAAAGATAGTACCACGACAGGATAACTAGGTGTGCGTACATACCTGAAAAGTATTTGCGCATGGTGGTAACCATCATTGTACATCACATCTACTGGTGTGTTGGCCAGGTAGCTGCGAGAAAGGGGAGAAGAAGACGGACAAGAAGAGGGGGGGGGAGAAAGGGGAGGAGGGGAAGACGGACGAGAAGAGGGGGGGGGAGAAAGGGGAGGAGGGGAAGAAGGTGAGAGGTGAGCCGTTGAGGCATGGTGATAACCGTCACTGGTGTGGAAGAGAGAGGGGAGAGGGGGGACAGGGGCGGTGGAGAAATGGAGAGAGTGAGGAGGGAGCATGGGGAGAGGGGCGGAAGGAGGAAGGCGAGAAGTGGAACAATCTAGGCAAGAGATCGTAAAAGCTGTAGCCCAAACCCAACTATCTTCTCTGACATCCTCTCCTCCTCTCCTCTCCTCTTTTCTAGATCTCAACCCCCTGGCATTGAATTGTTATCTGCCTCCCCCCCTCCCCTTTCCCCCCCTCTCCCCTCCCATCAGTCCCCCACATCTAGTGCTCACTCTCTAATGTGCTCCGAGGGCACGATCTGGTCCTGCCTTGCCAGCATCACCACTGAGCGTGGCAGCAACCCCAACGGCCAAACCCCTCTCCTCCCATGCATCACCCTCCCTCATTGCGAGGCTCACTCACTTTCTGATGTGCTCCGAGGGCACGATCTGGTCCTGCCTTGCCAGCATCACCACTGAGCGTGGCAGCAACCCCAACGGCCAAACCCCTCTCCTCCCATGCATCACCCTCCCTCATTGCGAGGCTCACTCACTTTCTGATGTGCTCCGAGGGCACGATCTGGTCCTGGCCTGCCAGCATCACCACCGAGCGATGCACGGGAATGTCGTCCGCCCACACCTGGTACGCGTGCCTGCAGGGGGGCAGTGGAAAACGGGGAAGAAAAGGGCAGAGCAAGAGCGTGTCAGAGGGAGTGATGAAGAGAGTAGAAAGAGGCAGAGAGATGCACGGGAATATCATCGCCCACACCTGGTAGGTGTGCCTGAATAGGAGGGAAAAGGGGAGGGCGGAGGGGGAGAGTACAGAGGAGGATGAAGGGGATGATGAGAGGGATGAATTTTGTTGACATGCATAGATTGTCATCCGCCCACTACTGGTAGACGTGCCTGAGGACGAGGGCGGAGGGAGAAGAGGGCAGATGCAGATACCACCTACCCCAGGTGGGACCAAAGCAGGGAGCAGTATATTTGTCTCACCACTTGATAGAGATACCACCTACCCCAGGTGACACCCAAAGCCGAGAGCTGGCAGTGAGACTCACCAGTTGAAGCCGCGGCAGAGAGCACGTGCCACCTGCAGCTCCCTCCCACACAGGAGAGACCCAAGCGAGACCCAAGTGAAACCATCACTTGATGCAGATACCACCTACACCAGAACACTCACCAGTAGAAGCTGCGCCAGAGAGCTCGTGTCACCTGCAGCTCCCTCCCGCACAGGAACCACCT
Source organism: Closterium sp. Yama58-4 (assembly GCA_947470075.1). Taxonomy (NCBI): domain Eukaryota; kingdom Viridiplantae; phylum Streptophyta; class Zygnematophyceae; order Desmidiales; family Closteriaceae; genus Closterium; species Closterium sp. Yama58-4. Next base: position 395,715 of record CANIUD010000717.1, read on the forward strand.
ACCCCAAGTGAGACCCATCACTTGATGCAGATACCACCTGCACCAGAAAAAGCTCACCAGTTGAAGCCGCGACAAAGAGCTCGTGCCACCTGCAGCTCTCTCCCGCACAGGAACCACCTCACTGCCTCTGCCACTGTGTCGCCTATAGAAGGGGAGCCGGGGACCCTGCAGGGCAGTGGGAGAGGAGAGTGGGGCGATGCTAGTTAGTCACCAGCGTCTGGGGGAGGTCCCACACCTGCAGCGTTCCCTCCCGCAGAGAAACCACCTCACCGCCTCCGCTATTGTGTCGCCTATTGAGGGAGAGCCGGGGACCCTGCAGGGGAATGGGAGAGGGGGGGAGTGGAGTGATGTAACAGAGAGAGTGAGGGGGTGCTTGTACCTTCCTCCCTCCACCTGCAGCTTTCCCTCCCGCAGAGAAACCACCTCACGGCCTCTGCTACTGTGTCGCCTAGTGAAGGGGAGCCAGGGACCCTGGGGAGTGGCGGGGGGAGGAATAGTGGGGGTAAGCAACGAACAAGGTGGGTATGTGACATGCGGCAGGCAATAGGTGAGAGGCGGGGAAAACAGGCAAGAAAGGAAGGAGCATGACATGGGATAGGGAAGAGGAGGTGGCCAGAAGAGGGCGGCAGTAGGTGAATAGGGTATATATGCATACGCAGTATAGGGTGTGATGCTGAATAGGGTATATATGCATACGCAGTATAGGGTGTGATGCTGAATAGGGTATATATGCATACGCAGCAGGAGCCAGACTTAAAACCTGGAGAAGTAACTAGGGAGGCAGAGCAGGAAACACGCAGACGGTACATGGAAGGTCGTGCTACAGAGAATTACGTACTTGTAGATAAAATTGAAGAGCACTTTAGGGAGGCAGAGCAGGAAGCACGCGGGGTCCACAAAGCCCATGGCGCTCACTGTCTCGGGGCGCTTGCGCACTTGCTGGAAGGGGGGAGGATGGGGGAAGAGGGGAAAAGAGGGGGAGGGCGAGAGGTTTATGGGGACATGGGGAAGAGTGGAGTGGAGTGAAATGGAATGGAAAAGGAAAAGCGAGGGTCCACAAAGCTCATGGCGCTCACTGTCTCCGGGCGCTTGCGCACTTGCTGGGGGGTGGGGGAGGGGGGGGGAGATTGGGAAGAGGGGGGAAAGATGGGGGAGGGCGGAGAAGGGGGGGAGAAGGGAGGGGTGGAAGGAAGGAAGGGGACCAGGGGAGGAAGAGACATGAATGATAGAGCAGCGCTTCCCACACCTACCTGCTGGAATAATGAGGCCCTTCACCCTTTGCACATGTTTCCGCACTGTAGGGACGTACCCGAGCGAGCACGAGAGCGCCGTACGAGTGACCCACGAAGATGGCCGACTGCATGCCGTGGTCCGCCATCGCGTCAGTTAGCCCGTCTGCCACGTCATCGATGGTGGGTGATGACGTGGAAAGGCGCACTGCCAGGTGTGCCAGCTCCACCACTATCAGCTTCTGGAGAACATCCAAAAATAATGAATGGATAAAGAAAAAATGAATAAATCAGATTCTGGAGGAGAAAGTGGGAAGAAATAAAAGCAGTGACACTTGCTTTTGACTGCTATGGTGCATAGGAAGCATACGGAGCAACGTGATTCTTCAACGTTAGAGGTAACTGGCACCAGTTCAACGTTAGAGGTAACTGGCACCACTTCAACGTGACCTTACCTTTGTCGGGTAGCTTCTCGAGAGCATGTGAACGAAGGAGAGGTACGGAGTGAGGCCGAGCCCTAGCCCGTGCACCAGCACCACCCCTTCCTCCCCCTCCTCCTCCTCCTCGTCCTCCCTTCGCACGCGGCCCCCGCTCGCGCCAAGCAGCGGTGCGGTCGGTGCGGCTGACGTGGCGCCTGCTGCTGACGTGTCGTCGAAAATCGGCACCACTGCAGCCGCCTTGTGGGACTTGCGCTGCGAGCAGCGGAATAGGGGGGCAATGGGGGAGCGGGAATGGGGATTGGGGGGGGGGGGGAGAGGGGGGGGGTGGCCGACGGTGAGGGAGGGGGGCGGGAAAGTGGGGTTGGGATAGTTGTGATAGGGGGATAGGGTGTAAGGAAAAAAAAGGATCCAAGTAATGCATGGGGGTTTTGCAACAGGGAAATTGGACTTCCACGTCAGCACTGAGAACACACCTTTGGCGCCAACTTTTTGGGAGCGCGGAACCAGTAGTGAATGCCATTGGGTGAGGTGTGCCTGGTCAACGCAAGTCAAGGGGAATGGGCGAGTCGAGACGAGCCAACAGAGGTCAACAGAGGCCAAGAGAGAGGCTAACAGATGTTATGAGAGGGCATCGGCAGTCAAAGGAGGTCAACAGAGGTCAATGGATCAACCAGAGGTCAACGGAGGTCAAGACGGGTCAACGGCGGTCAACGGAAGTCAACGGAGGTCAAGAAAGGCGCGTACTTGGAGAAGCCAAGGAGGCGCATGGCGGCGGCAGTGAGGAGCCCGACGATATGGCCCCTGGAAGGTCACACGCGGGAAGAGGGAGATAGGAAAAAGGGGAGAGGTATGGGTTCTCTTGAGGTGCTTCAAAAGGTGACATATTAGTGGACTCAAAAGTCTTCTTGAGGTGCTTCAGGAGTCGCATGGCGGCGGCAGTGAGGAGGCCCACGATATGACCCCTGTAGGACATCTGTAGGACATGGGTGGACCAGTGGACGAGGGGACAGAGAGAGATGAGGGGAGACAGCGGGGAGGTAGCGCGAGGTTTGGGAAAAGGGGGGAGAGGGAGGAGGGGCGAGATGTGGGGAGGCACAAGGTGAGAGGCAAGGAAATTGGAGGGAATGGTGGCGCACCAGAAGTAGAAGGCGAAGGAGAAGGGGGAGGAGAGGGCGCACCAGGCTAGAAGGCTAAGGAGGTGGGGGGGAGGAGGGGGCGAGATGTGGGGAGGCGAGAGGAAGGGAAGGGGGAAGGAATCTGGAGGAAATGGAGGCGCACCAGACGAAGAAGGTTAAGAGGGGTGGGGGAGGAGGCGCACCAGACGAAGAAGGCTAAGAGGGGTGGGGGAGGAGGCGCACCAGACGTAGAAGGCGAGCGGGTGGATGATGGCGCGGAGGGGCTCGCGCGTGTGCGCCATGAAGCGCACTGACTCGTCTACCCCCTTCTCCTTCTTCCGCCTCTCCGCCTTCCCCTCATTCCCCTCCCTCGTTCCGCTCGACTCGAGTTCCGCCTCGTCTTCCCCATTTTCTCGCCCTCCGCTCGCCTTCCCCTCCCCTTTTCCGCAATCCGCGTTGCTCTCGCTGGTTCGCGGGAGCTGCGCGTCGCTCCAACTCCGCCCAAGGCTCCTCGAGGACGCCGCGATTGCCGCCGCTTCCAGCGGGCCGCAGCTTGCGGAGCCGCCGGCAGCAGCGTCGACGGCGGTGCGCCTTGGTCGTGCCGTCGCTTCGCTGTCGCTCTCGCTCTCTTCCCTCTCGTCCCCCGCCCCTCTTTCACTCTCTCCTTCGCTGTCCGAACCGAAGGACAGCAGCTCCGGGGGAGGCGGAGGCGGCGCGTCGGGGTCTTTAAAGTGCATTCCTAGGTCGGCTTCGGCTCTGTCAACAAGTTCTGGAAAGCACGAGGGGGAACAGGCAGGGTGCTTGCGTTGACGTGACTTGACTTGCGTTGACGTGAGTTGACTAGCGTTGACTCGATAGACTTTTTTAGGGAACAGGCGACTGACTTGTGCGGATGGCAGGAGCTTCAGAGAGGCGGGGAGCGACGAGAATTCGGGATGAGAAGGGACAACGCGAGGGTTCGTACGCGTTAGAGACGCTTCGTTACCTTCGACTGCTTCTTGGTATTCACTCGAGAGTTCGTTGTAGAAGCGGTGGAAAAAGCCGTGCGAGATGAACTGACGAACATTTGTACGCGTTAGTGACGCGAGGGACGCACCCATGAACCAGCCCCCCACGAAATCGTTATAGTCCGCTTGCTTCCTGATAACGCGAAAAATGGAAGGGTCCAAGTCCGGACGACGGAGAACGGTAGGTGGGTTGAGGAGGGAGATGAGGAGAACGGGGCGGAAACGGGGAGGATAGAGATTCGCAGCTTGAATGCAAGAGCCTCAACGTAATGCAACAGCGTTGACTCATGCGACGGACGTTGACCTAACACGATGGCCAGGACGCGGCTGAGAAGGATGGGACATTCTGGCGCCTTTACCCAGCAGGTAACTAGGTCCAAACGAAGGGGGCTTTGCAACTGCATTGACTTACGCGACGGCCAGGACCCGGTCGAGGAGCGTCGAGATTTCCTCGCGCGACGGGAGCGGGAGCTCCACATACTCGTCACTGATTCGCTGTAGCTGCTTATAACGAAACACGAAAAACACCGCCTCTATAACGAGCCACACGGCGAGCAGGGCGAGAACAGCGTATGACGGCAGTAGCAGCGCGCCGATGAGGCACGTCGTTCCCGGCACGGACGTGAAAACCAGCACTGCGAGCCCCCTGATATGGAGGAGAGGGGGAGAGGGGGTGAGGGGCGCGGTTTTGGGCTGGTGCGGACGCAGTAGCAGCGCGCCGATAAGGCTCGTCGTTCCGGCTTCGGACGTGAAAACAAGAACTGTTACCCCCCAGAATGGAGGAAAGGAAGGAGAGAGAGGGGGAGGGATACGGTATTGGGCTGGTGCTGCGCGTCGATAAGGCTCGTCGTTACGGGCACGGGCGTGAAAATGACAAATACTACTACTTCCTTGCAGAACAGAAGCGGGAATGAGGGGAAGTCAGAGGAGAAGGGGAAGGGAGAGCAGGGGGGGGCGTGGTGGAAGTAGGGGTCTTGGGGAGAATTGGAGGGACAGGTGAGGAATGGGCGCGGCGTGCGAGAAATCGGGCGGCAGAAGGGGTAGGCCGGGGAACGGGCGGTTGTCTCAGCGAGAGGGAATCTCTACCCGCATCGCGTTTTCTCAATCCAACGCCAGTTCCACACGGCTTACCACTTCCCACAAAGAAGCAAGTCACCACAGCATGGCACACAACATAAGCACGGGATTTAGCTTACTCCCTAAGCATAAGCTTAATCAAACAACATATCTTCAAGCTTACCATGTCACTGAATAAAGTTTATCCACCGCAGTTTGCTGGAACTGTTGCCAGCGCGCCTTGCGAAACGACTTAGTGGCCTCGCACGACTCTGAGTCGTGCAGTTTCGCGCGCTTCTCCATAACCGGCCTACTAGGAATGTCTATTCGCTGGGATTGCGACGCGTATCTTGACTGTGATTGGCTCTGCGGCTGCGCGCAGGGCAGCGGGAGCGGACGCGGGCGTAACTGCTGCATGTCGGGTTCGTCAGCTCCCCGCGAGTGGCAGGACAGAAAAGGCGCCTCCGTGCTGCTAGGGAGGTGAGAGGGAAGAACCCTCGCTCTCTAATGTGATCTGCTGAAAACAACTCTACGTATTCGAAGCTGAACAAGATGCTGCCTTGTGCATATACCTGCTAAGAGCCCTGGAAAGGCAAGGACGGCATGTGTAGTGGTGCGAAGGAATACGTCATGACATATGTGACTAGGTTACGGAATGGAGATGATGCTTAGGGTTGGACCAGGAACCTAGCATGTCTTTTGAGGTATGGGAGGTCAACTAATCCTTATCGAACCGCGTCCTCCTTGGGTGCTCGCTATTGGGTGGTTCGAGATACTGTGGCCGCGCCTTGCTCTTTGCGTTTGTTTTGATGGTTTTGATTTCACTGCTGCTTCATCTGGTGAGACAGCTGTGAGGGAAGAAAGCATGAGGCGCTAATTTCGTGCTGCAAAGAGGGAGGTGCGATTCGAGCCGCGCTTTGCTGGAGGAGAATTCGGGAATTGGTGAAAGAAAGGTTGAGCGCAGCGTGCACTGTTCAGTTCGCACTTCGGCCCCCACGTTTCTCCGCTGGCCTGCGCGCTTGTCGCAAGCGCACACAATCCGCTCTCGCCACGTGTCCTAGCTCCCACAGACCCCCATCCACGCCAGCAGTGACGAAACACTGAAAGTTCGCGAACCCGGCGAATCGAGCCAAACCAGATGCACGACGGAGCATGGAGGTTGCCAGAGCAAGACGCAACCGACTTTGAAGAGTCTGTCGTTTATGGTGCCCAAACTGGTCGGCGCTTGGGAGGCTACCCGAGAATGATTTACGTGTGGAGCAACTGCCCAAGCGCGCAGCCGTCATGTCGAGGTGTGAAAGTGCGTTCCAATTGGTTGCGTTACAAAATTTAGCGACCTTACCGCCCGTTTCTTGGTTGGGAGAGCAAGGTGTGTCAGGAAGAACTCGCTGTTCCTGAACTGCGGTGTGCTTTCCGCTTGGTGTTGGGGGTTGTGAGTATGGACGATACAATCACGTTCTCTATTCAAGAGGTGCTCCGCTACAGACAATAAAAAAAAATCTACACTCCTTAAATAGGGTAGGATGTTACTGCGCCATAGATATCCAACAACTGAAATGCAACTTAGGTACTACTTTTTACCTCAACACTCCAGATGTCCACATCCGCACACAATTTTGTGTTTGCATGGCTGTTTAATTACGACGTTGGAACCTATAGTAAAAAAGCTTCTTCCAGTTCATGGTACAGCCATAGCGTGCCTAAAATGGAAACCCTCTTGGATAAGCCAAAAGCTAATCCCCAAAAGCAAAACGACTTCTCAAGATCCACCTTGATTACTAGGGTATCTGGGTGATTCAAAAAAATAAATTAGCCCTGGTACATGTTTGCTGTATACCGTATACCCCCGGATAAAACACCCACCCCGAATTGTACACCCCCGGGTAGCTTGTGCGGGGGGGGTGTTATATCTGTCCCCGTTAGTACTATACCCCCCTTTTTGGGGTGATCCTATATAAGACCCGGCCCCCTTTTCTTACGAAACCCTATTATAGCTGTTATCGAGTCAGATTTTTTACGGGAGGATATGACGAAAATCGCTCCCTGAATGAAATTTCGCGTGCACTTTCACTTCGAATCTACCGAGATTCCCTCCCTTCCACAATCTCGCTGTCGCCACGCTGGCGAATCTTCCGCTGCACGTGGCCCGAGAGGTGAAACTCACATTCTCGCCAAAACTCGAATTCTCGCCTCAACCTGTGATGTTATAACGACTATTGAAACACCCAAATTGTCTAATTAATTTTTTTCCTTACACTAAAAAGTGCCATATATAACCACCCGGGTATTATGTAGGACTTTCCGTTGAGGAGACCCCCCCCATTTTTTCCCGGTATTTATCATAATACCCCCGGGTGTTTTATCCGGGGGAATACGGTATGCCAACTCTGTACGGTATGCCCTCATTTCATTGCCGGGAAATTCCCAGCATTTGACAGCTTCTCATAATAATAGATTACGCTTAATAGAAAACCATATGCAGCCCACATGTCATACCAGACTGCTAATGAGTTGGATCCAAACCAGGGAATACGGTATCATAAGGCATTGATTGAGCTGGAGTGTGCACACACAAAGATGCTGCAACACTTTTGCCATAAATTATTGTATCGTACAACGTTTCTGTCGCCGTGTGAATTTCTGGATGCCGTTTGCATCCCTTCACCTATCCATATACACGTATTGAAGTTTGGCCAAGGCTTGCTTGTCTTCTCCACAGGACTAGCCCTTCTCTTCAAGTACAAGCTCCTCTTTCCACATCGCCAACCTTTAGAAGAAGCAACCCCTTTCTCCACAGCACCACCCCCCCTCTCGGTTTCCCCCACCCACTTTGGGGGGGCTCAGTCCCCGCCCTGCTCCAATCATTATCAGATCATTCCTTATCAAATCGTGCCGATCATGTACGAATTGACGATGTCGACCCATGAATCCGGCACCCCGGGGACGCAGAAGTGCGAGCAGTCGGGGCTGCCTGTTCCCGTCGCCAGCTGTTGATGTGCGTCCGGGCGGGAGAGGGTCGATCGAGCCACGTCCACGATCTTGAACTCCGGTGCTTTCTGTAGAATCTGTGCATCAGTGACAGGATCGGGAAAGAGAGAGGAGAGGAGGTTTGGTAAGTAGGTCCAGGAGAGGGCGGATCGAGCCACGTCCACTATCTTGGATTCCGGTGCTTTTTGTAGCATCTTTGCATCGGTGGACAGGTTTGGGATAGGTTTGGGAACAAGGGAGGATATGGGAGGATTGGTAAGTAGGCTCGGGAGAGCAGGTAAGGAGGAACGATCCCCAGTTTCTAGTTTGGACATGAAAGATATTTGCAGGATTAGAAAGGCATGGTGGACTCGTGGCTTCGCCGTATTGCAGCTGCTTGGGCTTGCATGCACCCCACTCTCTCCATCCCCCATCCCCTAAGCCACCAACCTCCCAACTCACCGCCATCTGTGCGTTCCTCGATGTGATAATGTCCGTTGCGGCCTCTGCGTATTGCAGCTGCTTGGGCTTTAAGGGGTCGGTGAACCCCACGCAGCTCTGCGACTTGGCGTCGAACGAGTTGTAGTAGTGGAAGGCCGTGAACGTGATGAAGAACGGCGTGCCGCGGTAACCAGACGCCTTCACGAACCGCGTGAGTGTAACGAGCGACTCTTGCATGGTTAGCAGCGCGGATTGTGGTTTGATTAGCTGCCCTCCTCGGCGGTATTTCCGGAGGTTGTCGGATGCCTGGCAGTGGGAGGGGGAGGGGGGACGGGAAGGGGGAAAGGGTGGCGGAGGTGAGACTTCCTGGCATGGTTAGCAGCGCGGACTGCGGCTTGAAAGGATGCCCACTGCGGCGGTATTTCTGGAGGTTGTCGGATGACTGACAGTGGGAGGGGGATGGGAATGGGGGTGAGAGAATTAGGGATGGGTTGGGTTGGGAATTGTGATGGGGATGGGGATGGTGAAGGGGGTGGTGATGGGGGTGGTGACGGGGGTGGGGATGGGTTGGAGGGACAATGGGGATTCGGATACATCGGTCGAACATTCTTGCACGGTTACATGGCCGTGCGGCAGGATTAGTTGCCAATTGCTGCAGTTTATTCAGAGATAGCAAGTGTCTCCCCTTGTGGTATATCTTTTACTCTGTGTGGATGGAGCTGTCTTCATAAGGAGTAGAATATTGTGGAGTGATATGCGTGCTAATAATCTGATACTCACCTGCCTAAACCACTCACCACCGCATTGAACCTCCTTCGCCTCACCTGGCTGAACCAGTGACCAGAGCTGAAGAGCGCGTAGTGGGTGAAGGGCAAGAGCTTGGCCCAGTTGTCGTCCACTTTGTCCAAATCCACTTGCCACACCCCTGCACTCGATACCGGGCCCTGCGGTACAAGTACAAGAATGTGAAAATGAACCGTTGAATAAACTGTTTGATATTGAAATTGCATGTTTTTGCTAGAACACGTCACATTATGCGACAGAGATGTCAAGGAAAACTTGTTATAACGGAGTGTAGAGATTATCCGGTCGAGTATGTGGAGTGCAAGGCAGGAAAGGCTCACTATTGGTTGCGACGCGACGAGGAAGTTCGAGGGCACGCGAACTACAGTGAAGTTGAATGCTTTCGCGAAGTAACCGGATGCTTTCACCCCAGTGTTACCCCACACCTTGTTGGTAAAGTCCTGCTCATAGAGAAACAAGACAGAAAAGGAGATCATTGTAATGTGAGAATTATGGGGAAGCCTAGAAGACTTCGAGATTCACGATTTCCAACTTGTTACCTTGACTAACTGGGTGGGCGCACGCAGGATACTTTCACAAGACACAGCAACCTGCGGACCCGACACTCTCCTGATCTCGAGGCGCATAGACCATGAAAGCGATACCTTGAAGACCCTGGCTCTGAAATACCCGGCTCTGCGCCCAGGCAGCGGCAGTCAACGCCGGCTACAACGTGATGAATTCTCAGTCACCTATGTACTCCTAGCTCTTGCACATCCGCACCTTTCATCCTGTCGCCTCGCTCTTCTTTTATCAAAATAATAGAAGTGCTTTTCTCGCAGAGCCATCTGAAAGGCGTTTGTTTCTCGACCGAACTGCGTTCCGCGCACCTTGGTTTTGGTGTATGAGCCGATGAGGCAGCGGAACGAGGCGTCGAAGTTCGTCGCAAAGGAGTCGCCGGTAACCAAAAACACCTTGTTGCGAAACCGTTGCATGAACGACGTCGCATTGAACCTGTGCGGAGAAAAGCGACGCGCGCGTGTGGTTAGTGCTCTCAAATCAGCATCGAACTCGAGAAACACAGACTACCCTACAAGTTCATCATATTCCGGATACGCGAACCGGGACTGACCTCTGGATGTTACAGCCAGGGCTTTGCCACACGTAGTTGAGGTATCTGCGATCTTTTCGCCCGTTCGCGAGGCAGTTGAAGTACGATCGCAGGCTCTTGCAGCTCACGGGGCCGTATTCTGGCTTGTACTTCGGGTCGTACACCCACCTGTAGCAAAGCGACACGGAAGGCACGCAAGGAAAGGGATAGAGAACTAGGTTGAAATAGAATTGGTGGCATATATGTAAGGCCGAACACCTAGATGTAACAGGTGAACGCGAAAGGCGTGCAAAGCTTGAGCTTGAAGAGCAATTTTTGAACCCACAGGAGGCGGAATCTTGCATCGTATAATACTTCAAAGAGGTTCCCATTGCAACGTACCGTCCTTGATTGAGGTCACATTTAGTGGCTGCGGCCGCTTTTACTACTATTGGGTGGCGTGTTACTACCCGAGGGGCTGGCCTTGGCGTCCCCCGTGAGCTTTCTTTTGGATTCACGCGTCCTGCTGCCCGTGATGCTGCCCGTGCAGCTGCCTGTGCGGCTGGAGGCCCGACTGCAAGGGCCAGAGGCCACAGCGACACTACGAGGAGCAGCGAAAGTAGAGATAATCTGAGATGCGCTCCCATTTTCATCGCTGCTCTCGGTACCCTCGTCACTTCACGGTCTCCGTTTAAAAAAGCTCCTTAACTTATCGTTTCCGACTCGGGCGTCAGTCTGCTAAGTCTGTGTATAGTGATTCCTCGCTGTCGCAAAACGCAGCTCCTGGCTTTGGAAGAGATTAAGATTATGACGAGGAAAAGTGGAGGCCGTAGGCTTCCAAAAACAGGCTCGGCGCGCCTAGCGTGGTTGCACGGGGTTTGGTCGATCCATGGAACGGCGACACGCACTGAAAGCTATGAGAACGCGTATGCAACCAGCGTGTAGCTAGGTGGTGTGGCAGGAGAACGTGGTACAAAGTGCAGAGCTCAAAAGGCCTGCTAACTGATATTGGTGGAACCCTGGAGCAAGAGATACAATTATTTGAATTACTGCTGCCTTGCTGGTCTGAACAGGGGCGATTATGTTGCTCTGCGAACACTGGCATGAAGTTGCAAGGCTGTACCTACCAGCCGAAGGCAAGCAGATAAGGCGACTTGATAAGAGCTTCTGCTTGAGCAGGATCTGCTCTGCATTGAAGAAAGCAATCGCAAAGTTCGTGGTGCTGAATCTGTCCTGCCAATATTCACCTGCGCATTGCTGCTCGGAAAATTGTGCACGTTCTTCTGACACTTTTCTGGGCTCCAAGCCATCAGATTCACCCGTAGTGGAGCACTGGGGCACGCAAATGCCAACACGCAGTGAAGCACAGAAGTCTAGTGGGTTTGAAACAAGCCCACTTCAACGTGATAGCGGACTAGGGAAGGCAAGGAGGGAAGCAAGGATCAGTGGACCAAAATTGGTTTGAGGGCTATGAGTTTGACCAATCGAATCGCAACAATATAATGGACGGTCGGATGGGCTTTCGGTGCACAAGTCGCGTTATGCCATGGGGATGCGGCTCGGATATCTATGATTTTTCGTGCAGGTCCAGGGTGGTCAACAGCTGAAAATGAAGACGAAACAAAATGTAGCTGTTGGATGTTGCAGATGAACAGATTCTCAATGCACTGACTGTACTTGTTCGGAAGTGTACTCTCTTCACTTATCTGACCATGCTTTCAATCTCATGTGGTTCGACCCAGGGTACTCACGAACTAGGACAGCAAAAAACAGTTGGCACGTCAAAAATCCCCTACTATTATTGAGCAGTCTTCAAGGAATACACCCCTTTGGTGCCGGGCCGCATGAACGCAATGTGCAAACATGATTGAAAGCACATTGATGCCGGACCGCGCAACATAAGACATTTCCTCCGATGATGATCCACCACCGACTCACCAGTGTTACTACCCTACCCTACGACGGCTATCAGCATTGGCATAGCAGAACTGCCTGCGGCCGACATGTCGGCCTTCCTGATAGAAGCCAGTCGATTAACCTTCCCCAGGCAGCACCCCGCCGAACATATCCCCGTGAGGTCCACGCTTCTCGAATGTCCTAGAAGCTTTCCCCTTTGACTCCGCTGATTACCTCCTGAGTTCTGGCAGCAGCGGACCTTGGTAGTCCTACATATGTACAAACGCTATGTTATTTCACAGAAGGGACATATAATCCTTGTCTGAACGCTATCCAGATCGTCTCTGTTGATTCCCTTAACGGGATCGTACCGGCAGTTCGCCGACGTGTCGAAATGCGGCATACATTTCAAGTCGCGATCCCGCTACTACTAGCACTATGCCTATTGTCACATGCTCTCGGAGAAGTGCCAGGAAAAGAAAGATTAGCGTCGCAAATACTACCGGAGAGTGTTACTATCGAGAGTGAGAGTCAAGGAGAGAGCATCTCCGATAGTAGACGGCGACTGACGGAGCTCGGAAGTGGCAGCGCCGAGGCAGGGGCAGCCGCAACGACGAGTCACGATCAGGTGCGCGAGAGCATCGACAGCCGGCGGCGCAAGCTCGCATCGTCGCCGGCGTGTAAGGCGTCTTCGCTTCCGGGCTTCACCTCGTCGATCGACCTGTCGGGGAAAGGGTGCGTTACGAGAGGCACGAGGCACAATGCGCGACTCGCTGCTTCGATTGATCCGCTGTTTAAGAAAACCCGTTTGTTATACAGCACATACGCCCTGCGAATGAGGGATGCACCTCCTCAGTGTATACGCCGCTCTTCCCACCCGTCAGCATCGTGCTGCGCTGGAAGCTCGACGTTACGCAGCGCCGTATCTGTCGAACTGACCCGCGCTTACTCCTCGCACACTTTTCCCGTCCGCCCTTGACATGCCCCTCCCGCCCTCCTTTCAGTCTCGTGCTGCACTGGAAGCTCGACGGCCCGCAAAGCCTAGCCATGGCGGTCGAGGCGAAGGCGGGGAGCGGCGTGTCGAGCAATAAAGGCTGGTTCGCGATAGCGTGGAGCCAGAGGGGGTACATGTTCCCCGCTGACGCGGTTGTGGGTGTCGCGGGGAGCAGCCGGCCCTCGGCGTACGCGTTAGAAGGCTACAGTCAGACCACGGTTGCGCCCACCTCGAGGTTCAGCCTTGGGAATGCCGCTCTCGCGTGGGAACCGAGCGGGATGGTCATGAGGTACGTGCGGTGTTTGGCATGATACTGTATCCTTGAGTCGATTGAAAAAAGAATACCGGGACGGGACCAAGTAGCGTCGTGATGTGGTACGCGCGGAGCGTGGCTCTTCCCCTTCTCCAGCCTCTGCAGGAATCCCTTGCACGGCTATGATGAGCGACGAGCCTCTGCGCAATTCCCTCTTCCCAATTTTCTCTCCCCGATTCTCTCTCCCTGATTCACACGGTTCTCCTTGCATTGCGTGACTGACTTCCCGCAGGTTCACGCGGAACGGCACGGACGGGGTGGTTCCGGTGACTTACGGCGGGGCAAATCAGATCATCTGGGCGTTCGGCTCGAGCGGCAGGCCAACCGACCACGGCATGAACAGGTGCAATGACTCTCGTCCGCCCTATAAGCCATTCTCTTACAAGCAGCTTGTTCTGTAACGTACAGCGGGGCGAATTAGAGCATCTGTGCGTTCGACTCGAGTGGCAGACCAACCGACCACGGCATGAACAGGTGCAATGACTCTCGTCCCCCCTATAAGCTTTTCACTTATAAGCAGCTTGTTCCAGTTTAAGTGCAGCTGGCGAATCGGATCATCTGGGTGTTCGGTGCGAGAGGCAGGCCAACCAATCACGGCATGAACAGGTGCGATGTGAACCAATGCTCTCGTCCTCTCTATAAGCTGTTCCTTTATATTCAGCTCGTTTCGGTGTCATCAAAACAGTGAGCTCCTAAAGGCAATACAAGGACAGGGACCACTTAGGTTCTTAGCAGCGCACATGCCCTTTGAGGCGCCTCAAAAGTCAAAGGGACGAACAGGAAACGCCCAACAGAAGCGCCTGGTATTTACATTGGGTGCTCCCATCCCCTGTGTTCCCCAATTTCTGCTGCTGCGGTGGTTGCAGGGGCGGTAAAGCTGTGGACTTCTCGTGTCTTCCAGCGCCCTCCAATCCCCCTCCCCCTTCCCCCAAACCATCGCCCAAGCCATCCCCCCAACCTTCCCCCAAGCCCTCTCCCAAGCCGTCCCCTCCGCCATCTCCTCCCCCGTGCAAGCCCTCTGCTTGCAAGGCGTCGACAATTCCCGGCTTCACCAGCTCAGTGGACCTCACGGGTAAAGGGTGAGTGGTGGGTGGGTGAGGGAGTGGTGGTGGTTGCGTGATTTGAGTTAACGCAGTAGGCTTGATTGATGGACATATGCAAGCCAAGCCCTGTGAGTGCAAGCCCGCTGCGTGCAAGGCGTCGTCTCTTCTTGGCTTCACCAGCTCAGTGGACCTCACGGGTAAAGGGTGAGTGGTGGGCGAGTGAGTGTGTGACTGTGTGAGATTGTGGTGGGCTTGAATAGACATCTGCAAGCCAATCCAAGCCCTCTGCGTGCAAGGCATCGTCCCTTCCCGGCTTCACCTGTTCACTAGACCTCACGGGTAAAGGGTGAGTGCAGTGGTGGTGGGGTGTGTAATTGTGAGAGTGATTGTACGTGAGTGCGGTGGGCATGACTAGGCACATGCAAGTCAAGCCCTCTGCTTGCAAGGCATAGTCTCTTCCCGGCTTCACCACTTCCGTGGACCTCACGGGTAAAGGGTGAGTGTGTGTGGTGTGTGAGAGTGTGTGTGGTGTATGAGAGTGTGTGGTGTATGAGAGTGTGTGTGTTGAGTGAGAGTGTGTGTGTTGGGTGAGGGCAATTGTGCGTGAGTGTGTGATGGGCCCCGTGCAAGTTCTGTGCGTGCAAGGCATTGCTGCTCCCCGCTTCACCACGTCATAGCATGGTGTGATAGTGCGTGACTGCGTTAAGTTTGACTGTGCACAATCCTTCTAGGTGCGCTAGTGTGTGTGTGTGTGGTGACCTTGGGAGTTAGTCCCCCATGCAAGGCCCTTTACATACTAGTCTTCCTCATTCCATCCCTCCTCATTCCACCCATCCCTCCTCTCCACCCTTCCCCCTCCAGCTTTGTGCTTCACTGGAAGCGCCAGGGGCGACAGAGTTTGTCTCTAGCGGTGGAGGCGAAACCCAGCAGTGGGGCCCACAAGGGCTGGTTCGCCCTGGGATGGTCCAAAACGGGCTCCATGTCCCCTGCTGACGTGGTGGCTGGGAACCTCGCCACGTCAGCATCGCCACCTGCCAAGTCAGCAGCAGCTGTGGCAGCCTATGGCATAACCGGCTATGCAGCGAGTGCCGTGAAACCGTCAAGCAAGTTTGCGATTGCACCGACTGGGTTCAGCTCAACAGCACGGGGTGCAATCATGAGGTGAGGAGTGAGTAGGAGGTGTGAAAGGGAGGTGTGAGGACGTTTGAGTCAACTCATTAGTCAATCTTGAAATGATTCGAGCATTTGGGACGATTGTTTACAGCTCTGGCTCTGAACCATCCCCACCGCTGCACGTTCGCTCGCAGAATTGACTTTCGAGTCGACTCAAAACGTTTGCTCACAGAGTTGACTTTTGAGTCGACTCAAAGCCAACTTTTGAGTCAACTAAAAAGTCAACTGGTTCTGTCCCAACCCTCCCCACCGCTGCAGGTTGCTCGCAACAGTACGAATGCCTCTGTGCTCCTGTGAGATAAAATGCAATGGAGTGCCCGACTCATCTGCGCCTTCTCCTCCTCTACTGTTGTTTGTTGACTTTTGATATGTCTCAAAGAGTTATCTACGGCCGTGGTTCTGTCTCCAGCCGTCCCTAACCGTCCCCAACCGTCTCTAACCGTCCCTAACCGTCCCCAACCGTCTCTAACCGTCCCCAACCATCCCCCACAATGCAGGTTTGCGCGCAACAACACAAATTGCTCCATGCCAGTGAGATACAGCAGAGTGAATCGGCTCATCTGGACCTTCTCCTCCTAAGGAGGTGACTTCTGAGTTGACTCACTAGTCACCGTGACTTCTGAGTCAACTCACAAGTCACCGTGACTTCTGAGTCAACTCACAAGTCACCGTGAGATACAGCAGGGTGGATCAGCACGCCTTCTCCTCCTCCACTGCTGCTGTTTCTCACGGCCCTGGTTCTGTCCCAACTGTACCCTCCTGTCCCCACCACTGCAGGTTCGCGCACAACAGCACTGATGGGACCGTACCTGTGAAGCACAATGGAGTGAACCGCCTCATCTGGGCCTTCTCCTCCCCTGCTGCTGTTCCTCATACCTGTGCTTCTGCCCCCACCACTGCAGGTTCTCTCGCAATGGTACTGATGGGACCGTACCCGTAAAGTACAACGGAGTGAACCGCCTCATCTGGGCCTTCTCCCCTGATGGCTCCAAGATTCTCGCCTACCACAACAAGAACTGGTACGTGCTGTTTGAAGCTACACCCCCTCGCTCCCCCGCCTCCAACCACTTGTCATCGCCCCACTCTCCCTCCACTTACTCCCCTAATAGCTCCAAGATTCTCGCCTACCACAACAATAACTGGTATGTACCCACCTCCCCCCCACACGTTAAGCCATCGCCCCCGTCCCCCCCTCCTCCCCTGACGGCTCCAAGATTCTCGCCTACCACAACAAGAACTGGTACGTGCTGTTTGAAGCTACACGCCCTCTCTCCCCCATCTCCAACCACTTGCCATCGCCCCACTCTCCCCCCTCTTACTCCCTAGGGGCTTGTAAACTGTCAATCCCGTGCACGCACATGCACACTCTAGTTTCCCTCGCTTTCCCAGCACAACCCCTCCCCACAACATCGGGAGGACATCCGTTACTGATTTTGGTTCACATACTAGCTGATTTGTTTGGTGTTGTGTGTGTGGGCGCTCTGCCTTGCAGGGGAACCAAGACCGTGGACTTCAAGTGTGTTCCTTGCTCCTCCCCTCCCAAACAATCCTGAATCCGAGCGAATGTGACAGAAGCAAGGCCCCCTTGTCCACACTCCAGTTGGCATGGTGGTGCCACCGTTTAAAGCAATATGTGCTCAATATCAATAGACCATGCCTTACGCAAAAGTCTTACGTTATTACACACATTTCTAACTATGTTGTTACAAAACCCTTGAAAAATAATGTTGTACCGTATTTGTATAAATGCACTACTCTCGGCGCGGCTGGCGACCCATTGCCAATGCACTAACCCCTGATACCATATTAGGAATGGCACAGTTTATTCAGTCAACCTCGCACACACAATAGAGTGCATACGGTAACTGCTCAACCTTCTAAGTCAACTCAATCGCCAACACGGTGCCTGCTCCACCTCCCCCTCTTTAGAGTCGTCTTAGAGGCTCTTCCCTATTCCTGATCGAATGTTGCAGGCAATTGCTCGCCTGACAAAGTCTCTAAAGTGACACTTCAACCCCTTGCTTCACGCTGCCTGCTCCACCCGGTTGTGCATTGGGATGGAATCCCAGCTAGGGGGCATGAGGCCTGGCCGGTCTCCCCTGCACCCCATTCTCACCCATCCAGCCCCCCATTCCATCCCACCCAGCCCCTCAGTCTCACCCACCCATTCTCATCTCACATATGGGCTCTTCGTCCTAAGAATTTCCCTCCCCCGCTGCCGCTGCTGCTGCTGCTTCTGCTTCGCCTGGTTGGGCGTTTGGGTCCCGGCTTGGCGGCATAAGGTACGGCCAGTCGCCCCTGCACCCCATTCTCTCCCACTCAGGCCTACCACCCCCCTCTCTAATCGCTTGTAGCGGGTGCCTGCTCCACACTTCCCTCACCCACGGCTTCTGCTTCGCCTGGTTGGGCGTTTGGGTCCCAACTTGGAGGCATGAGGTCCGGCCAGTCGCCCCTGCACCCCATTCTCACGTACAGGCTCTTCTTCCCTGCATGCACATGCACATGCACAAAGGCACACATGCACATGTACATGCACATGCACATGCACATGCACATGCACAAAGGCACACATGCACATGCACATGCTCATGCACATCCACATGCACATGCACATGCACATGCACACAAACGCATGGACACCCAGAGACAGACACATGACAGAAATTATACACCCCCGAGAATGGGGGTGATGCAATATTCGAGTCAACTAAATAATCTTCTCATAACACCCCTTAAAGGATGGGGGAGATGCGATGACGAAGCGTTTAGGAAAGCGTGTTTCCTGCCTGCTGCTCACACAGCAGCTGTTGACCAACGTCCAGTTCTGTCTTGGCAGTTCTGTTTTGAGACGTTTCAGAGAGATGGCTTCGAATGGCAAGCATTCAATCACCCTTCACACACACTCCTGCCTTCTCTTAGAGAACGTGCTCGATGGCGCTGTGATAATTTTAGACCTCACCTTGTATAGTGGTACGCACCTTATCCCCATTCCCCCTCTCGCCCTGTTTTTTGAGAATTCTCAAGTACCACCTTATCAACCTTCCCCCTCTCGCCGGCTCACCCAGTGGCTGCGAATCCAGGTGAGACGGCTGTCAGCATTTGAAGATCGGGTGAGGGGTCTCTTGTTGCAAAAACCAAATGTCAAAGTCACTGCCAGCATTTCATAATCTCACTTTGGTTTAAAAGAAGGTACGGCGCCTCAATAGCACACACCTAATCTCCCTTCCCCCTCCCGCCCTCTCACCCGGTAGTTGGGAAACCGCGACCAATGCCACCTTGACAGCTGTCAGCATCTCAAGGCCTAAACCCAGGAACTAAGCTAAGCTGAGCACGCTACAGCCCTTACCCCTCCCGCCCTCTTCACTCACCCGGTAGTTGCGGATCCGCGTCCAATGCCGCCTTGACAGCTGTCAGCGCACCCTCCGCCGCCGCCCGTGCCACGTCAGCGCTGACTGCGTCGTCCGTGCTCCAGCCAGCTGGCAGGTGCAGCCTGATCGCCACGTCAGCTCTGTCCGCGAAATGGGGGTCCGGGGGGCTGTTTGCGTCGTCTGGGAGAACGGGGTGTGGGGATGGGGGGGTGGATAGAATGGATTGAATAGGGTTTGGGGAATGGGGAGGCGGGAGGGCTTTTGAGTCGACTCAACATGAGGGTCTGGGTGCTGTCAGAGTCTCCTGAGAGAATGGGGCGCGGAGATTGAATAGGGTTGGGGGGATAGGGAGACGGGGAGGCGGGGAGGTGAGGAGGTCGAGAGGCGGCGAGGTGAGGAGATGGGGAGGTGAGGAGATGGAGTTGGGGAAGGCGTGAGGAGGGAAAGGAGGGATAGGAAGGTGGGGTAGAGGCTGGAGGCTGGAGAGAGAACGAGGCAGAAAAACTGGGTTGTCCATAAACTGCTGTGGCCTAGATGTCCAGCCACAGTGCTCTGCCTCCGTGGATGAACCCCCACCTGCCAGCCCGCAGCAATGGCCCCTCTAAACCTCCAAGGAACCAACACTCATGGCCATGCGCCCACTTGCCAGCACTCAAGCCCATGCTCATGATTTTCCCATCCCCCGACTTCCCCATCCCCCGACTTCCCCATCCCTCGACTCTCCCACCCACCTTTCACGTCCAGCCAGAGAGCTATTCCGCCGTGGATAAACCGCCAGCTGCCAGCCCGCAGAGACGCCCTCCCAAGCCCCCAAGTCCACAAGCCCTCATGCGCATGCGCACACCTTCAAGCACCCACGCCCATCTTCCCCTCACCCAGCCCACCTTTCACGTCCAGCCAGAGAGCTATCCCGCCGTGGATGAACCGCCAGCTGTCGGGCCGCAGCGACGCCCCGTGGGGCTGCCCCATGGTGGCCACCACCACTCGGAGATTGCTGTGGGAGAACGCGGTTAAGAGGAGTGCAGAGAGTGTATAAGGGGTTAGGTGCAGTGCAGTGCAGCATGAAAGGTAAGCGTTCTGCCTGCAGCGACGCCCCGTGGGGCTGCCCCATGGTGGCCACCACCACTCGCAGATTGCTGCAAGGAAAAGGAGTTTGCAGGGGTGGGAGTTTGCAGGAAAGGGGGTTTGCAGGGAGTATAGTGATAGGGTCATGGAGGGGGTGTTCTGGGTTGGGTGCGAGCCTTCAGAAAGACCCCGAAGGGCTGGCCCGTGGTGGCATGGCATGGCAACCACCACTGAGGGATTGCTGCGAGGGATGGGGACTGCAGCGGAGGGGTGTTCATTGAAGGGGAGTGTGGTGTGGTGTGCACGTGGCTCATGGGGGTAGGTGCAGTGCAGCAGCTAAAGCGCAGTTGTCTGCCTGCAGCTGTGCGTGGGACTGCCTTATGGTGGCAACCACCACTCGGGGATTGCTGCAGGGAGGGGTTCAGGGGTTCAAGGCTTCAGGGGTTTATGATGGAATTATGAGATTAGTCAGCAAGCCCTATGAGGGCTCTCTGAGAGGGCCTGATGGGATAGACGGAGTTCAGCTCTCAGAGAGCATCATAGGGCTGGCTGCTGGGCCATGGTGGTAACCACCACGTGTTTTGAGACGTCTCAAAACGCTGCTGGGGCCATTGTGGTAACCACCACATAAAGAGTACTTTTGAGGCGCCTCATAACCACCACGTGGAGAGTGTTGTGTACATGAGGGGGTTATGATAAAAGGGGGGGTGTGCACACAGGGAGAGGTGGGCTCAGGCAGTTTCCTAATATGAGAGCTGAGAGGGAAGCAAGGGGTGAAAAGGCTGAAGGGACTGAAAGAAAAGATACAAAAGAGGAAGGAGGGCCGTACATAAGCCAAAAGGGTACATACGAGGCGAGGTGGTCTAAGAGGGTACATACGAGGCGAGGTGGTCTAAGAGGGTACATACGAGGCGAGGTGGTCTAAGAGGGCTGTCTCTGCTTGAGCCACTGAATCCGGCCCCTCTTCGCTCGCCACTGGTGATGTGCAGGGTATGAGACGGTGGGGGGGAGGGGGGTGGTGTAAAAAAAAGAGAGGGAGCATGAATGGGGCCAATGAGATTTGGGAAGACGTGTCTCAACACGAGGCACCTGTTGAAAATTGAGAGGGCCCTCTCTGCTTGACTTGAGCCACTGCATGCATCCGGTGCCTCTTCCCTTGAGAGGTGGAAAGGCCGCCTCTTCCGTTGAAGCTTGAGGGGTGGATGGCGAGGTGAAGCAATACGGCATGAAAATCAGTCAAGCATGAAAATCAGTCAAGCATGAAAATCAGTCAAGCATGAAAATCAGTCAAGCATGAAAATCAGTCAAGCATGAAAATCAGTCAAGCATGAAAATCAGTCAAGCATGAAAATCAGTCAAGCATCAAAGAGCAAGTGCAAGTGGAAGTGAAGTGCAACAGGCAAGGGCAAGTGGTTGGCAGATCCATGCAGTAACCGTCACGTGGGCAAAAGAGGGTGGCATCGAAACAGGTGCTGCAAGGAAAGCACATGCACTTGCCATGGTCCCATGAATAGACCGCTCAGCTCTTGGCATGTCAAAGATGGGATGTATCGTGCATGGAGTGAAACGCATGCATGAGATGAAGTCACAGACACAGATCCACCAAGACAAAACACCAACATCGGCGCAAACTTGACATTGCGGTGCAAACAGGGTTACAGGGTAACGCACCTTCGTCAATGGTTGCACTTGCTAGTTGCTCCACTAGCTGCTGAGTCATGATTGGTGCATAGCTGGCATGCAATCAAGATGGTTACACGATGGGGGGACATGGGAAACAACATCATTGCAAGAGATAGCTGGCACGAATGCATAGCTGGCATGTGAAAGGCAACAGGGCAGATACACAAATGGTAAACTCCGGACATATTTTCGGCTCTATATAACTTGAAAAGGGAACACAATCGGCATTGCGTGAGGAGAACACAGCCGGCAATGATATGGCACACCAAGCATGCACAGTTCACCATGAACCACCAGCAGACCAGAAGCACAAGAAACGGCACTACTTTCAAAGAACGACCTTTTCTAAAGCAACTTACCCTAAGGCAAAAAAAAGAGCTTTCCCTAGGGAAAAAATGAACTTACCCTAAGGCATAGATCCAACATACCCTGAGGCAAAAGAAGCAACTCACCCTAGCCCCGTAGCCAGCTCTGCAGCGACGGCCGCATTGAGACGAGTGCTGCCACCCACCAGCAGCACGGAGCAGCTCTTCAGCTGATTGGCCACCGTCCCTGCCAGTGCCTCCCAGCTCTTGATCAGGGTCGGCCAGGCCTGGAAGTCAGGCTCGGAAGGTGCAGCGGGTGAGGAGGAGGAGGAGGAGGAGGAGGAGGAGGAGGAAGAGGAGGAGGAGGGTTGCGGTTGTTTAAAGAGCGTGATTACGATCTCTGTATCGTCAATGTACCTGCGATGCGAGGCAGGGATACAAGAGGCAGGGAGGCAAGAGGCAGGGAGGCAAGAGGCAGGGATACAAGAGGCAGGGAGGCAAGGAAACAGGGAGACAGGGAGACTTGTCAATACAGTGGACTCGCCACGAGCAGCGACACCAAGAGCAAACTGACAGCATATCCTTCAAACAATGCTCACCACACACTCCCACTTCCCTTTACTCACCATGCACTCTCGCTCACCTTCACCCTCCTGTACAATGGACTCGCCACCAGCAGCAATCGCCCCCGCTCCTCCTTGCCCTTCTGAGGCCCCTCTTTGTTCCCTCTACCAATGGCAGCCCGCACTGATACCACCCACTGAAAGCATTACCTGCCCGCCAATCGACACTCACCACACACTCTCGCTGGCCTTCACTCTCCCATACAGTGGACACGCCAGCAGCAGCGATCGCTCCCGCCCCTCCTTGCCCTTGCTCCCGAAGCCAGCTGGCGGCGTTACGGCCACCGATAGCGCGTCGTCCTGCACGCGCACTGCCACGTGGCGTGCCTGGATTGGCCGGAGGGAGGACGGGATGGGCACGCGGACCTCCACAGAAGGCCCCTCGTCTGTGAACTGGGGGGAGGAGATGGGAGGGAGGGGAAGGGAGGGAAGGGGAAAAAAAGGGCGAAGTGGGGAGGACGTGGGGGGAAAGGGGATGGGCACGCGGACCTCCACAGAGGGCCCCTCGTCGGTGAACTGAAAGGGATGGATGGAAGTGGGGGAAGGGCGAAAATGGAGAAGGGGTCACAGCTGGCGGCGTCACAGCCACCGACAGCGCGTCCTCCTGCACGCTCACTGCCACGTGGTGCGCCTGGATTGGCCGGAGGGAGGAGGGGATGGGCACGCGGACCTCCACAGAGGGCCCCTCGTCTGTGAACTGGAAGGGGGGGAGGATGGGGTGGGGGGGAGGATGGAGTGGGGGGGAGGATGGAGTGGGGGAAATGGGAAAATGGGGGGAAGAGGGTGAAGTGGGGGGAAAGGGGTACAAGGGGGCGAAGGGCGGGAGGAAGGTTGAGCCGTCTCAGAGGGGAGGAATGGGCACTCGGACCCCCACAGAGGCCCCATCGCCTGTGAACTGAGGGGGCTGGATGGGGGAGGGAAGAATGAAGGGGGTGGGATGGGTGGGGGGGGGGGGGGGGATACTTGTTGAAAGGGTGGACTGAGCGGAACAAGGGACAAGGTACAGGGTGCAGGGTATAACCAGGGTTTTAGCATTCAAAACTGAATGCACAGCAGCAGCAAAGACAGCTGAAAAGACGGCGAGCCGCATGGGGAGAAAAAAATGTAGGGGATATTTTGTCGTTTTCTGAACCCGAAAAGGGAGCTGGAAAGGAGAATCCGTACAGAGTAGTCCTGCTTGGCTTGGGACGGTCCCGCTGAATCCGCTGCTCTGACAACCCCGCGCGCACGCTCCCCTCTCCCATGCCTGCTGGCGCCCGCCCGCCCTGACAGAAATTGACTAAAACCGCTGTGACTATAAAGAGACGTCGGCACGAGGCCTCCCGAGCAGGGCTCTGTCCCGCAATGGAAGGGAGTGCGAGAGGACGGGACGAACGCATAGGAGCAGCGGTGCGGTGGATTCGACGCAACTTGTAATCGGATGGAACGCGCGGGGCGCGATGAACGGTGCGATCTGCATGCCGAATGCGCTTCGGCGATCGGAGTAGATGCGAAAGCGGCGCGCTGTGTGAAGCTAGCCTCCATTGCCAGGAATCTCGGATTTCGAGGTGATGGGCTGCGGTTGCAGCTGAATGTTTTGCATGGCGTTTGTTCCTGGAATCGAGCACTATAACGAGTATGATTTGTATATTGCAATTAAAATATTGCTACTACACATCCTTCAACTCCCAGCTTGGAGAACATTCCAAGTGGAGTTTCTTTCAGAGCAGCTTTATTGTTGATAATATGAAACACTTGGGATACACGTGAAGGAAAATGGGCCTTCTCATTTCTCCTGCTTTACATGAGAGCTTGCACTTCGCAATTTTGGTGACGATAGGCATTGTTGTACCGTATGTCACTCTGTGGCATTACCCGCATACCATGCCACTGCCACTGATGTCCGTCCAATGAGTCGTATCTCAGCTGAGAGCTTTCCAGCAAACCATCACCTCCTCTCCTCGATTGGAGTGTCGTGTGACACGTCCAGTCTCGTGACCTCGTGCTTGCATAGTATCGTATCGTCATCTGCCCCTCCTCAACTTCAAGGGCTTTGCCTCGCATGATTCTCATGCCTCTCCCACTAGCATGCTTCCTTCGCTCACGGTGCTGCAGAGTTATAACAGAATAGGCCTGCCAGCAGCCAGCCAGCCAGTCCACCTGCTCACGGCTGGCCGTTGCAAACATCAATGTTCCTTCCTGTCCTGCCACTGCCAGAACTATCCAGCATACAGCAGCTGCTGGCTTCCACTCCAAGCATGTTGCAGCAGAAACCCACCCATCCCATCCCAACCCAACCCAACCCCTGTAGGCAGCACATGGCTTGAAGACAAAGACAAGCCAAGCACAGGGCAGGGTAGCACCGCACAGCACCGCACCTTACCTCTAAGCTGCATACGATCACCAGCCAAACCCCCTTTCACGTTTCCCTCTTTTCTTATCCAGCTGCAGCTTCATCTGTACCTGCACCTGCATGTACACCCTGTACCCTATATAGCATATCAGCCTGCCTTGTAGTTCAGCCAAGGGAGACCATCTTGGGCTGGGCTGTACCCTCTATAAGTTTTCCCTGTACTTCCCTATAGTGAGCTTGTACTTGTACTCTGTCAGCGGACAAGGTGGTTCAGCAACCACTCTGTCAGTCACCCATCTGTACCCTCTATAGGCGTCCCCTTTACCGCCTAACCCAGAGCTTGTATCGGAACTCCATGACAGGGCAAGGTGGTTCAAGGACCACTCTGTCCAGCTGTACCCCTTATAAGCGTCCCCACTACCACCGCATCCGTGGCTTGTATGTGAATTCAGTGAGCAGTGCAAGCCGCGGACCACTTCTCTCTGTTCTGTACCCTTTACAAGCCTCTCCTCTACCGACGCATCCTCGCCTTGTATCTGAACTCAGTGAGCAGTGCAAGGTGATCGGAGGACCACTTCTCTCTGTTCTGTACCCCTTATAAGCCTCTCCTCTACCGCCGCATACGGGGCTTGTATCTGAACTCAGTGAGCAGTGCAAGGTGGTCGGAGGACCACTCGGGGGAGGGTAGCGCTGTGTCCTTGCGCACGCTGTCCTCGTCCAGTAGCTCCAGCACAGATTCGACCGATAGGGAGTCGGCTGGAGTGGGGGAGAACAGGAGAAGAGTGGCAAGGATTAAGGCATACACACACAGGGAGGGCAGCGCGGTGTGTCCTTGCGCACACTGTCTTCATCCAGTAGCTCGAGTACAGACTCCACTGACAGGGAGTCGGCTGGAATGGGTGGGAACAGGACAAGAGTGAGAAGGATCAATAAAGGTACACACCACTAAGGCGCGCACACACAGGGAGGGCAGTGCGGTGTCCTTGCGCACACTGTCATCGTTTAGCAGCTCCAGCACTGAATCGAACAATAGAGAGTCGGAATGAGTGTGTGGGGGGAACGGGAGAAACCCATTAAGCGTAGAAAGGTAATCACACACAGGGAACGCTGTGTCCTTGCGCACACTGTCATCGTTTAGCAGCTCCAGCACTGACTCCACTAACAGGGAGTCCGCTGTGTGTGGGGGGAGGGGGGAGGGGGGAGGGGGGAGAGGGGAGGGGGGAGGGGGGAGGGGGGGGGGGGGAGGAAATGGGAGGTCACAAAGAAGAGGTGAGAGTACAACCTTGCTCACAGAACAGTCCCTCGGCGTTCCTGCCATCCCCATGCCAACTACCACAGGGTTCACTCACTCAACGCCGAGGGTGAGAAGGTATAGAAGGTCTAGTCCAGAGTGCCCATGAAGTTACGACTCAACGTTTTTGAACAGGGGCTTACTAATGCTGCTGCTAATGCTGCTGGGGATAAGGGTAACGTGTTCCGACTATTGTATGCTCACACCTCCCACACAGGAAACGATAGATCACACATACACCACTCATGCAGCCCACCAGTGTAGGTGTAGTCCAGAGTGCCCATGAAGTCCTGCGTCACATTCGTGAACAGAGATAGGTGTCACAGGTTGCCACACTACCACACTACCACCACTACCGGTGAGGGTTGCCGCACAACTGTATGTTCAAACCACCCACGTATGGTAACAGCACCCACCGGTATAGAAGGTGTAGTCGAGCGTGCCCATGAAGTCACGCGTCACATTCGTGAACAGAGGCTCGCTGCTGCTCGCGTCCATGCGCCGCCGCTGCCTCTCCGCCACCGAGCCCCCGCGGCTTAAGGAGGCATATGCGCTGACCTGTATGTAAGAGGGGGGTTGGGTAGATGGAAGGAGAGCGGATGCCAAGGATGAGGCTCGCTGCTGCTCGCGTCCATGCGCCGCCGCTGCCTCTCCGCCACCGAGCCACCACAGCTTAAGGAGGCATATGCGCTGACCTGTGAGAGGGTGTGGGTAGATGGAAGGAGAGAGGATGGAAAGGATGAGGCTCGCTGCTGCTCGCGTCCATGCGCCGTCGCTGCCTCTCCGCCACTGAGCCCCCGCGGCTTAGGGAGGCGTATGCGCTGACCTGTGAGGGGGTGTGGGTAGATGGAAGGAGAGAGGATGGAAAGGATGAGGCTCGCTGCTGCTCGCGTCCATGCGCCGCCGCTGCCTCTCCGCCACCGAGCCCCCGCGGCTGAGAGACGCGTATGCGCTGACCTGTGAGGGGGGGAAGAGAATAGTGTATGGGGCAGGACAAAAGCGAGTAAGGCAAAGCCCAAGAATGCGGCTCGCTGCTGCTCGCGTCCATGTGCCGCCTCTGCCTCTCCGCCACTGAGCCCCCGCGGCTTAGGGAGGCGTATGCGCTGACCTGTGAGAGGGTGTGGGTAGATGGAAGGAGAGAGGATGGAAAGGATGAGGCTCGCTGCTGCTCGCGTCCATGCGCCGCCGCTGCCTCTCCGCCACTGAGCCCCCGCAGGCCGCGGCTTAGAGAAGCATATGCGCTGACCTGTAAGAGGGGGAGGTGGTGGGGGGGAGGGGGTTGAAGGCGGGTGGGTGGAAGGAGAGAGCGGCACGGGGTGAGGCTCGCTGCTGCTCGCGTCCATCCGCCGCCGCCGCTGCTGCTGCTGCTCCTGAGAGAGGCGCCGCGGTGGTTCAGTGGCAGAGCCGCTGCTGCTGCTGGTGGTGCTGCTGCTGCTGCCACTGAACCGACGCAGCTGAGAGCGGCATATGCGATGACCTGTGAGGGGGAAGGCGAAGAGAATAGAGAGTAGGGAAGCAAAGAGAGGGCCTCGTTGGTACAGCTGGTGGCAGAGCTCGGAAGCAGGCCGCATCGCAGTATGCCGAGAGGGTCGGTGGCGAGCTGAATAGACTGGAATATAGCTGGTAACTGGGTAACATGGGCCAATCCATCATTACCACCATCAGCAGACGTACCAGCAGCAGCTGGTGACAGAGCTCGGAGGCGGGCCGCAGGATGCCGAGGGGTTTGTGGCAAGGCTGGAGAGACTGGAACGTAAATGGTAACAGAAAAACAGCGGCTAAGCTACTAACAACAGCAACAGCCGACCTGCCAGCGGCAGCTGGTGGCAGAGCTTGGAGGCGGGATGCGAGATGGCAAGAGGATCCGTGGCGAGCTTGAAGAGACTCGAATGCAGCTGGTGGCAGCATTACACAGCTACCTAACATACCAGCAGCAGCGGCAGCAGCAGCAGCTGACCTACCAGCGGCAGCTGGTAGCAGAGTTTGGAGGCGGGTCGCAAAATGCTGAGCGGGTCCGTGGCGAGGCTGAAGCGACTAGCCACGATGTATCACAGTTCACATACCACCAGCGGCAGCAGCAGACCTACCAGCGGGTGGTGGCAGAGCTTGGAGCCAGGCCGCAAGATGCCAAAGAGGATGGGTGGCGCGCTTGATAGCACCAGAGTAAAAAAGACCAGATTGTTGCTGGTAACGGTGTAACATGGCTGGCTTACCAGTGGCAGTTGGTGGCAGAGCTTGGAGGCGGGTCGCAAGATGCCGAGAGGGTCCGTGGCGAGATTGAAGAGAGTAGCCACGATGTAACACAGCTCATATACCAGCAGCAGCAGCAGACCTACCAGGGGTAGCTGGTGACCTACCAGTGGCAGCTGGTGGCATAGCTTGGAGGCGGGTCGCAGAATGCCGAGAGGGTCCGTGGCAAGCTCTGGGTGGTTGGCGTCAACTCTCCCTGTCGCGAGCAGTGAGTGGGGCGCACTGCAGTACGGGGGGAGAGGTGAGAGAGGGGGGGACGGTAGAGAGGCAATGGGAAGAATGATTAAGCAATGTGTGGCGGGCTCTGGGTGGTTGGCGTCAACTCGCCCCGTGGCCAGCAGTGAGTGGGGAGCGCTGCAGGGGGAGCGAGGAGAGAAGGGGCGAGGAAAGAGGGGGTGAGGAAAGAGGGAGGGGGAGAGGGATGGGAGAGAGAAAAGGGCAGAGGAAATGGGAGACATAAAGGACAACGAGGAAGGACAGCAAGTCGGTGCTTGGTTCCCTTCCTCCCTCCACCCTCTTCCCCTTATCTCTCCCCCACACCCTCCTCCCCTTATCTCTCCCCCACACCCTCCTCCCCTTATCTCTCCCCCACACCCTCGTCCCCCACACCTGCCAGGTATGCTAAAAGTCCCAAGCCCACCTGCCCGGCACGCTGTTAAAGGCTGCTGCCACCAGCATGGGATGTTGGCACTGTGGCCCTGGGACGTCCCCAAGCTCACCTGCCCCAGCCTCCCTTCTTCGTCCCACCCACCCTTCAACCCACGCCCACACACCTGCCCTGCCCGACATGCGGTTGGAGCCTGGAAACCCAATTCATTCATACCCCCCACTCAAGGCTCACTTGCACAAGACACCTGTAGTTGAAGCCTCACCTGCCAGGCACGCTGTTGAAGTCCCCTGCAACAAGCATGGGAATGTCTGCACTGGCGGCAATCTTCTCCAGGCCCTTGAGCAGCGTGTGCACCTGGTGTAGGAAGGGACGGGGAAGTTGGAGAGCAAGGGAGGTGATTTGGAGAGGAGGTGGTGATTCAGAGATTTCTCCCCTGCATGTTGACCATGCAGGGGCCTGGAGCTCAGGGTGGGCATGGACGGGCATGTGGACGGGGATGGATGCAGCCCGCATCGTTGCACCATGCTAGCCTACCCCACCAGCTTGTCCCCAAACACACCACACGCGCCATAAATTGCACCTCACCCCCTCCCTCACCCCTCACCTGCCACAGCTTCACGTCCTTGAGCTCTGGGTTGGCGTGGATGTGCGTGTTGGCCTGATGGGGGTATGGAGAGGAGAGGCATGTGTTGGCACATGACGACATACATTTGCACACCAAGACACATGACATGACAGCACAGGAAAGCTGGCAAAAAGGAATTGTGAGGCGCCTCACAGGCGTTGGCACATGACATGACAGCGCAGTACATGAATGAAAGCATAGGAACGTTGGCGAAGGGACGGGAGCGGATAGAAGCAAACGACAGTGTTGCAACACAGGGGAACATAGAATCTCGGATTTGAGACATCTCAGAAGTGAACAAGAGGACACATGAAGGAAGGCATATGACAGAGCACTGCACAGAGCCGCATTTGACCACACAAAGCACCGCACAGCACCACATCTCACCACACAAAGCGCTGTGCAACACCACATCTTACCACACAGAGCACCGCACAACACCACATCTCACCACGCAGAGCAGCTGTCTCTTGGCAGGAGGTGCATTAGCCCCGTCCTTGCCATCTGCACCGCCTGCGTCCCTCGCCTCCAACACCACGATCAGCGCCACATTGTCCTGGTGGGGAGAGTGGTGGTGCGAGTGGGGGTGGGGGTGGTAGGTGGTGGGTGGGGGTGGGAGTGAGTGGGGGTGGTGGGAGTGACAGGCGCACATGTGCTGACCCCCGTTCGCCCCCCATGCGTCTCTAGCACCACTATCAGCGCAACGTTGTCCTGGCCAGTGGGTGGGTGTGGTGTGGGGGTGGTCGGTGTGGGGTTGAGAGTGAGGAGGTGCAAGCATGAAAGGCAGGAGACGTGTGCTGACCCCCTGTAATCCCCCCTGCACTTCATCCCTCGCCTCTAGCACCACAATCAGCGATACATTGTACCGTTGAGGAGGGGAGGAGGTGAGGTGGGGGTGGGGGCGGGGATGGGCGGAATAGGAGAAAAAGGAGCACATGAGTTGTATGGTGAGCACCTTTTTGGTGGTTGGTGAGTGCTTGGTACCAAAATGCAGGTGTACCATGTAATGTAAGTGGTGTGATTAGGCGTACTTTTGAGAATTCTTAAGAACAAACAAATGTACCTTGAGCAAGCGGTTGAGAGCAGCCTTCTTGGTGGGAGGTGCGAGGGCCTCAGACAGCGATAGAGCTGCTTTGTTGAACTCCACCTGTGGTCGTATCGGAGAGATATGAGGGAGAGTTGTGAAGGAGAGACGAGGGGAGGGAGACGGGACGGAAGGGGAGTGAGATGAAAACGTGGACGTGAGAGAGAGAGCTGCCTTGCTGAGATGTGAGGAGTCCACCTGCGGGTGGATAGGAGAGATGTGAGGGGGAATATGAAGGAGAGATGAAGAGAGGCGGGAGGGGAGTGAGATAACAGGTGAGCGTGAGGGAGCTGAGTGTTGATCTCCATCTGCTGATGAACGAGTGAGAGAGATGAAGGGGGAATGCGGGGAGGAGGA
The DNA here is from genome assembly GCA_947470075.1 of Closterium sp. Yama58-4. Lineage (NCBI taxonomy): Eukaryota > Viridiplantae > Streptophyta > Zygnematophyceae > Desmidiales > Closteriaceae > Closterium > Closterium sp. Yama58-4. The sequence continues at coordinate 426,855 of CANIUD010000717.1, forward strand.
AGGACGGACAGTGGGATGAAAGCATGCATGCGCTCACCACCCAACAGCGCTCAACCGCCCACACTGCTCAACCGCCCACACTGCTCAAACGCCCACACTGCTCAAACGCCCAGCGTTCATAACAACGGCCACTCATGACACCCAAGCCCCACACACACAGTACACACCTCATACTTCTTGACGAGGGATAGGCAAAATATCATACATCCCCTCGCTTAGTACGTACCGCTTATCCCCCCCTTCCCTCCCTCCCCCTGGGGCCGCACCTCATGCACCACACACCCTCCAGGTGCGCACACCTCTCTCACCTCTCGCCCCTCCCCAAGGGCGTACACCCCTCACCCTGACTCCCCCCCCCCCATCGAGCGCGCACCTCGTACTTCTTGACGAGGGAGAAGCGGTCGCGGCGGAAGAAGGTCGCACAGCCGTCTATGGCGTAGGCCGTGCCTGTGTATACCTGGGGGTGAGGACGAGCAGGATGGGAAAATGAGGGGGATTGGGGAGCGGGACATAACTTCCTGTGCCATGCATGGGATGGCATGAGTGGCTTCTTTTGTTCCAGCTCGCTGCATTCACACTCCAGCTCCCTGCATTCACACTCCAGCTCCAATCCCACTCACCACACTCCGCACACCAGGGAGCCAGCCACAGCCACCAACGCACCTCCGCAGTCTTCTTCTTGAACACGGACGCGTACCCCTGCTCTGCTTCTCCAGTTCGCTGCATTCACTCTCCACCTCGATCCCAAACCACACACAAATGCCACAGCACCACAGAAAGGAGCAAGCCAGCCCCACACACACACCTCAGCTGTCTTCTTCTTGAGCACGGACACGTACCCCTGCTTCTCCAGCTCGCTGTGTCCCATGCATAAGCCCAAACACCACACCACGAACATGCCCCAGCAACCCACCTCAGCAGTCTTCTTCTTGAAGACGGATGCGTACCCCTGCTTCTCCAGCTCTGGCCCAAAGAACTCCTCAAAGTGGTCGCTCTGCACCTGCAGATGGTAAGAGGGAGTGGGGGGAGAGGGAGGAGGGGATTGAATGAGAGGTGTGGAGTGGAGTGGAGTGCGGTGCTCACTACAGCACCATTGAGCTCGGGCAGCTCGGCCCAAAGAACTCCTCAAAGCGGTCGCTCTTGTTTTTTGAGAATTCTCAAAAAACACGGCCCAAAGAACTCCTCAAAGCGGTCGCTCTGCACCTGCAAATTTGTTCGCTGATGGCAGGTGTGGAAGCGGGGGTGAGGGAGGGGGAGGAAAGAATTTGTATGAGAGGAGAAGGGTGGAGCGGCGCAAGTCCAAAGAGCTCCTCAAAGCGATCGCTCCTCAAAGCGATCGCTCTGCACCTGCAGTTCGTTTGTTGGGGGGACGGGGGGAGGAAGCGGGGTGGGGGAAAGTGGAGGAGGAATGGGAGGGAGGGGGGGGAAGGGGGAGGAATGGGGAGGAAGGGGGATTGCATGATTTACTTGACTTGCACATGATATCACGCGGTACCCCAGCAGCTCTCTCAGCAGATTCTGCTTGCAATACCCACTGCATTGCATACCCGCTACAACACCCCACCCTCATTATAACCACGCTCGTTACAAGCACACTCACCTCCTGCAAGCACATGATATCGGCTCGGTATCCCAGCAGCTCCCTCAGCAAGTTCTGCTTCCTGTATGCCCATGACAGCGCCCAGGGAGGGCAGTAGCTGTACATCTCACTCGTCGCATACAGGTCCGCCAGCACACTATACGACAGCACCATCAATCCCTTCTCGTGCCCATTGCCCCCCCTCTTGTTACAAGCACACTCACACTCGTTACAAGCACACTGTCTCACCTCCTGCAAGCACATGATGTCAGCTCGATACCCCAGCAGCTCCCTCAGCAGATTCTGTTTGCGATAGGCCCACGACAGCGCCCAGGGAGGGCAGTAGCTGTACATCTCACTCGTCGCATACAGATCCGCCAGCACATTATACGACAGCACCGTGAAGCCCCCCCCTCCCCCTGCCCCTCCGCGCGCGCCCCCCATCTCCCCCTCCCCGCCCCCCACAGGGACCATCCGCCGGGGCGTGGGGGACGGGGCAGGGATGACCCGGGAGGTGAGGAGGGTGGAGGGGGGCGCGACGGGGAGACCGGTAGCTGCTTCAATGGGGACACATTCGAGCTTGAGAACATGCCCTACATCGTCCGTGGTGGGTGTGTAGGGTTTCCCGCGCCCCACTTCGAACCACACCTCCCCACTGCCACCACCACTAGAGTTGAGATTGGAACCCCCCCCTCCGGTGTTGTCTGACTGATAGGCGAGGCTTCCTGGAGGCCTGTGCGCGAATCCTCCCCCCATCGGCCGCTGCATCCCCTGCATCCCCTGCTGCTGCCCCCCCTGCTGCTGCTCCCCCTGCCCGTACCCGCCCCCAGGCGCGCCGTTCCCCATGCCCCCCTGCGCCCCCCCCGCTCCCGCCAGCCCCGTGGTCCCATTCCCGCTGTTGAACTTCCCAAACAGCTCCTCCTCCTCCGCGCCCGCGCCGTTCTCGCGCCTCTGCGCCCCGCCAGCCCCCCCCGCGCCCCCCCCAGCAGCCCCCCCGGAGGTCACCTCCCCCGGGAGCGTCCCATCGCTGCTGCCATGGGTGCTTCCGCCGAGCCCGCGCGAGTGCAGCGCGCGGTGGCGCGGCCAGGCGGCCTGGAAGCAGAGCGGCGAGCAGTGGTAGCTGCGCGCGATGGGCAGCTTCGCCTTCACGCACCCCAGGCATTGGAGAGTGGCGGGCTCATTGCCGTGCACTGAGCACACGGCGACTCGCTTGTCGCTCTGCACGCGGTACCTGATGGAAAGAGAAGGGGAGGAGGGGGGCATATGGGGCGATGGGCAGCTTCGCCTTCACGCACCCCAGGCACTGGAGAGTGGCGGGCTCATTGCCGTGCACTGAGCACACGGCGACTCGCTTGTCGCTCTGCACGCGGTACCTGATGGAAAGAGAAGGGGAGGAGGGGGGCATATGGGGCGATGGGCAGCTTCGCCTTCACGCACCCCAGGCACTGGAGAGTGGCGGGCTCATTGCCGTGCACTGAGCACACGGCGACGCGCTTGTCGCTCTGCACGCGGTACCTGGGAAAGGGGGGAGGGGAGAGCGGGAAATGGGGAGGCGGAGACGGGGGGTGCGGTGGAATGGGGTTGATAAGGGTTGCAGCGAAGCGGGCTTGCTGCCGTGCATGGAACACTACGCGATGCGCAGGTCGCTCTGGACAAGGTACTCAATCCATTCAACGCATTCCCTGTACCAGCGGCAGCGGATGCAGAAGCCATTGACGGGGTTGGTGTCAGAAATGCCTCCAGTTTTTTCTAGTCGGCTCAAAGTCAATTCATTCAACGCAGTCAACGCACTCCATTCATTCAATTCATTCGACGTTATTCCCCGTACCAGCGGCAGCGGATGTAGTAGCCATCGATGGGGTTGGTTTCGGGGATGTCCTCCGTGGTGATGGTGCCATCAGGTTTCCGCAGCAGCACGTACGGGCACAGCTCGCACCCCGCGATCGGGATGTCCGATGGCAGATGCACTCGCAGCACGCTCAGCATCGCTCTCTAGCCTCGTCGCCTACGTCGCATGCGTCGCCTAAGTCGCCGACGTCGCCCGACGTAGCCCGGCCCTCATGCAAGGTTCGGTTGCGACGGACCGAACCGGGGGGCGGGAACCGAGAACAGGTCTAAAGAGAAAGACAGCTGGACCGCACTTAACGACGAGAGCTCTAATCAAAACGGCAGAGAATGAAGACTGATCTAAGTGACGACTAAGTGCTACGACGGCGTTACGATGTCAACCAGACCTGAAAGCTGCTCTAATCAATCTAATTGTTGAACTAGAAAAACTGCCCGTATAATGGAAATGCTTATGGTGCGGTTGACCCCGTTGGAAATCCTTCCCGAGATCAGCCGTCCCTGGCTCCGCTAACTGTCCTCATCGGAACCCTAACTGTCCAAGCCAGTTACAGGAACTTCCTATCACCCAGAAAGTCCTATGGATCCGCCATGAAGCCCACAGTTCCTCCAATGAATTGAGTCGTGAAAAAAGGGAGAGGGATTTCTCCCAAGCTGACGGCTCGGATTGCGAGTTGGGGTACCTCACGCGTCAGCTCCACTGGCAGTCGTGAGCCATGGCTGTTGGGAAGAAATACCAATTGGCTTCTTGCGTAGCTCAATTTTCGCCTGACTTCATGAGACTCAGGTCGTGTCCAGAGAACAAATAACGCTCTCGCGTTTTCTGTCAGCAATTCGATTTGTTGGTTTCTGAGCACGGTTCTTCTCGGTACATATGCTCATATGCTGGTAATTCACGGGGACATTGCAGCTGACAGCTGGTTGGCTGGATAGTGCGAATGCTGACTTGTACCAGAAAAGAAAAGCCAATTATAGCCGTCGATCAAAGTGGATGACCAAAGACGAGCATTTCGATCGAAGATCAGGCCCAGTTACAGCTGGCCAGTCAGGTGATGCGATCTTTCGCGTTCACTACTGCCCTTTCAGGTCGGTCGGTGCCCAAGTTGCCTGTGTCGCATACACCAATCACACCCATTGCCAAGTTTGGCAAGGATCCCTATGGCCCCTGGTTCGGTTCGAGCTTGCTTCGATATTGCTACAGCACAGAGACTCGAACCCTTTGTTCCTACCCTGGTTCAAAGCAAGCAGCAACGAGGCTGTGCCTTTCATGCAATGGCGAGCAAGAAAATGCAGCGTAGTTCTCGAGACGGGAGCAAGTGTGCACGCGCCCTTCACCTGATACCCTGCTGCATCCGACTGACCAAAAATGGCGACGCTTTGCACCGCCGACACCATTTCACTTGCACCTATTTCCTGGAATCCGGAAATAGATAACGGGCATGCGCGGGAAGAAACAGGCAACGTCCAGCGAGTCGTTTCCTTTGTTTACAGCGTCTAGCCGCTTTGTACCAAATTTGTTTTCAACATCTTTGGTCCATAGCGCAGACTTTCAGTAGAAGAAAGTCGATTTCACGCCGCTAACCTCGCGCCTTCGCTACAGTCACCCTCGCCCGTTTTTGATCGTTGCATGTGACTCCCTCGGCGACAGAACCCCGCCATAATCACCTTCGTTTAAGCGTCGAATCGCCCATCCCGTCTCCTACCGTTGTCTTCAATCACCCCCCTCTCACATCTCACATCCGCCATCCTGACGTCACTTGACGACGCGTGACGTCACTTACCTCACGACACACTCCGGCAGTCGTACCACCCTCCCCCTCTCGCCTTTCGTCGGCATGACGTCACTCCCGACAGCTCTCAGCAGCATCGGCAGCGGCGGCGGCGGCGGCGGCGGCGGGGAAGGTGGTACTGGTGGGGGTGCGACTGCACCAGCCCAACGCGAACCTCCTGTGGGGCGGCAGCAGCAGCAGCAGCAGCGGCGGCGGCGGCAGCGGCAATCTCGAGGGAGGGGCAGGCGCTGGTGGAGTTCACCCTCGCACGGCTGGTGGTGCCCGGGGATCGCATTGTTGCCATGGCCGTCCGAATCGTGCGCGCCCCGCAGACCTCAGGTGCGTTCCCCTCCCAGCAATCCTCAGGTGCCCCAGCCCCACCAACAGTCCTGAGGTGCGGCAATCTCGAGGGAGGGGCAGGCGCTAGTGGAGTTCACCCTCGCGCGGCTGGTGGTGCCTGGCGATCGCATTGTCGCCATGGCCGTCCGGATTGTGCGAGCCCCGCAATCCACAGGTCCGTTCGCTCTTCCTCAGCAGTCGAATAGTCCCCTCCCCTCCCCGCAGTCCGCAGGTGTGTTCGTCCCACTCTGCTAGTTATCATAAATTGGACTAGATCAGGAGGGGAAATCATCCAAATTGGCGCGCTCCGCAGTCCTGAGGCGCGGCACGGCAATCTCGAGGGAGGGGCAGGCGCTGGTGGAGTTCACTCTCACACGGCCGGTGGTGCCTGGGGAATGAATCGTTGCCATGGCTGTCCCAGTTTTCCGCGCCCCACACTTCACGGGTGCGTGCCCCCCCCTCTTTCCGGGTCCTCAGGTCCGCCCTCCCCAATCCCCCCGCATTCCTCAGGTGCGTTCCCCCCACGCAGTGGCCAGGCTCGTCCCCCTCCCCTCAGGTAGCGCAAGGCTCGGTACAACTCAGCGCAAGGCACGGATGGAAGGGGGAAGGGGAAGGGGGAGGGGAAGGGGAATGGAGTGAGCATAGAAGAAGGGAACCTGTGCGAAGGAAGGAGGTTGCTCACTCGCTTCTCTCTTGTTGCATGCCCGTTGCCCAGGGTTACTCAGAGCAGGAGAGGGAGGAGGAGGAGGAGTAAAGTGGACACACTCACGCACTTCTCTTCGTCTTGCCTTCCGCTTTCCCTTTGCCCTGCCTGTGTGCACCAGGGTCGCGCAAGGCACGGTTCAACTCGGAGCAGGACGGGGAGGAGGAGGAGGACGCGAGTCAGAGGATGCTGGCAGCCCTGCACCCCAAGATCGAAGTGGCGGCAGCCAAGCAGGTGAGGAGGGAGTGAGGGTGTGGCATCTGGATACCATGTAGCAGCTATTCGACAGCACATGCTGGCAGCCCTGCACCCCAAGATCGAGGTGGCGGCGGCAAAGCAGGTGAGGAAGGAGGGAAAGTAGGTGAGAGGGATGGTATGGCATCTGGTTACTCTGTAACCTCTAGGTGACAGAGAATGCTGGTGTCGCCCCAAGATAGAGCTGGCGGCGGCCAAGCAGGTGAGTGAGAAGGCGAGGGTACGTGGTTCTTCTGGAACTGTGGGAGGAGGAGGACGCGAGACAGAGAATGCTGGCAGCACCCCAAGATTGAGGTGGCGGCGGCATAGCAGGTGAGAGGGCGGATGTTGTGTTTGGTTACCCGTTGGAAGGAGGTGAAGCAGGTGAGGAGATACGGCTGCTGGTTACTCTGTAACACGATTTCATGCACCAATATCCAGATGCTGGCAGCACTGCACCCCAAGACAGAGGTGGACGAGTAGGGAAGCAGGCGAGCAAGTCACGGTCTCTGGCTGGTTACCCTGCAACAGGAGGTCCTGCAGTGCAGCTGTCTCTAGAAATCAACAGTTTCTGGCAGGGCTGCAGGTGAAGAGGTGAGTGCGCTGTGTGGTTATGCTGTAACGGACGAGTTTTGAGTTGACTCAAAACAAGGCCTCATTGCTGTATGCGAAGGCTTTGCATGAACTCCTGTTATACATGTTTTGCACCTCAAGTGCTCGGCGCATTCAATTCCTACCGCGTGCACGAAGCTCTTTTGCACTGCAAAGCCACTGAAGACAGGGAGGCTATCTAAGCTACCACCATTCGCTGTGTTCGGCACCGCATTCCACCCCTCTCCACCCACCAGACCGCTCTCCAAGTTATCGTGCTCTCATTCCCTCGTGTGCATGGTGCCTTGCGCTATGTGGCACAGCTGCTCAAGGCAGGCAGGCCAATTTAGAGGCACCATCCACTGTTCTGCACCCCATTCCACCCCTCTCCACCACCTGATCACTCTCGAAGTTGTCGTGCGCTCGGCCCCTCGTGTGAGAGATGCCTTGCTGTACGAGGCAAAGCTGCTCAAGGCGGGCAGGCAGAGTTTGAGGCACCATCCACTCTTCTGCACCGCATCCCACCCCTCTCCACCAGATCTCTCTCGAAGTCGTCGTGCGCTCGGCCCCTCGTGTGAGAGATGCCTTGCTCTACGAGGCAAAGCTGCTCAAGGCAGGGCTGGTGGTCATAGGGCCCGTGCGACGCACCATCACTCTTATAGGGTGAGTGAGCATGCCAATAACGAGAATGGTGGTAATGTGTTTTCCTGTTCTATGACGCAAAGTTGCTCAAGGCGGGGCTGGTGGTCATAGGGCCCGTGCGACCCGCCATCACTCTCATAGGGTGAGTGAGTGTGCTTAAACGAGACTGATTATAGTGGTTCGTTGTTGTACGAGGCAAAGCTGCTCAAGGCCGGATTGGTGGTGATAGGGCCCGTGCGGCACACCATCACTCTTATAGGGTGAGTGAGCATGCCTATAACGAGAATGGTGGTAATGTGTTTCCATGTTCTCTGAAGCAAAGCTGCTCAAGGCAGGCCTGGTGATCATAGGGCCTGTGCAACGCACCATCACTATTCTAGGGTGAATGCTTGTAACGAGTGTTTTTTATGGGGAATTTCTGTTGCTGCTTGCCTGGTTGTCGTAGGGCTGGCGTGGCGCACTGTCATACATATAGCGTAATTGAGTATGCTTAAAATGAGCCTGTCTATAGTGGCTTTCTGGTGCACAAAGTGAGCTTGTTTGTAGCGAGTGATCTTTTATTGAGATTACTCTCAAGTGTCCCTCCTCCCCAAATAGTTCACCTCTGTTTTCTCTTCCGAGGAGTCTCAAAGCTCTCTCATCCCCATTCTTCCATTTTGTTGTTCTCCTTTCAGTGGCAATGTTTTAGGCGCCCCTCTCACCCCCATTCTTTCATTTGGTGTGTTCGTAATTCTCTTATCAGTGGTAGTGCCGGGTCTGACGTGGACATGATGACGTTCCTCGCCGACCGGCTGCCGGCCAGCTGCAAGATCATGCTCGTCTCAAATAACGCCTGCTCCGCTACAAGACAAGGCAGGTTTGCTGACATGGCAGCCATGACGAAAATGAGTGTGTCGACTCTGCTCACCTTCCTGCTGCCTTCCACATCTCTTTCTTCCCACTCACCTCCCTGCTCATATCCACTCTCCTCTCTCCGCGCATCATGCATGCATCATGCATCATGCATCATACCACCCATCATACTCTCTACTCCCGCTCGTTTGGGACTGTCTCAATGCTCAACCACGCACACCGTTCCCCCCCCTTTCATTCCTCATCCGTTCTTTCGATCCCCTTCTTCCCGCTTTCCCCGCCCCTCTCCTCCGTCCGCTGGCCGCTTGTCCCCCATTCCCCTTGTCTTTGCCTTTATCCCTCACGCTGCCAGGAAAAGTGCCAGTTCCGCCTACCTCCCCACAATCTCCGCGGATAGACCCAGGGGGAGGGGGAGGGGGAGGGGGAGGGGGGAGTGGCCTGGCGGCAGGGGGAGCCGGGCAAGGTTCAGGGGGATACGGAGGGGGGTTCAGTGGGGGCGGAGGGGCAAATGGGGGAGGAGCAATGGGGGGAGCAGCGATGGGAGGAGCAATGGGGGGGCCAATGGGGGGACAAATGGGGGGAGCAGCAGTGGCGAGAGGGATGGGGGGAGGGGGAGGGATGGGGGGAGGGGGAGGGGACAGTGGGGGCTGGCAGCAATGTCCCAGATCTCCCCGGTCCCAATCCAACGGCCAGGATTTCTTCGCCCCTCCCCCATCCCCAGTCCCCCCTGCCCCACCAACCGAAATCATTCGAGAAGTTTACGGGCAGGACGAGTACGGGCAGCAGGAATTTTACCTTGACGAGCTCCTATTGGCCACGGATAATTTCTCCCCGCGGAGATTGATTGGGGAGGGCGGCAGCGGTCAGGTGTTTGTGGGTATGCTTCCACCTGGCAGGTGCCCTCAGGTGGAATCCCAGGGTGGGGAGAGCGACGGATGGGGGAGAGGGGCGTGGGGGGAGGGCGGACCAGGGGGAGGCGCAGCAGGGGGGGGCGCAGCAGGGGGGGGCGCAGGGGGAGGCGCAGCAGGGGGGGGCGCAGGGGGGGGAGGCAGCAGTGGGGGGGCCAGTGGGGGCTGTCGGAAGGTAGCGGTGAAGAGGCTACGGTGGTGGGGCCCGGCTGTAGCGGACGTGCAGGGGGCGGCAAATGCTCGGCAGTTTCTGGCGGAGCTGCGCGTGCTGAGAAGGATTCGGCACCCGAGCCTGCTGGGGCTGCTGGGTGTGTGTGCGACAGCAGGAGAACTGCTGATGGTCTTTGATTACCTTCCAAATGGCTCCCTGGAAACAAGGCTGAGAGGTAAGGGGTGGGAAGGATGGGGCAGAGGGCAAGAGGAGGTGCATTCGGCACCCGAGCCTGCTAGGATTGCTGGGGGTGTGTGCCATGGCGGGGGAGCTGCTGATGGTGTTTGACTTCCTGCCAAATGGGTCGCTGGAGACGAGGCTGAGAGGTAAGGGACTCCCCTCTAAGGGCTGCTGAATGCACGTGCTGAGGCGCATTCGGCACCCCAGCCTGCTGGGCCGTGTGCGGTAACTGCTGATGGTGTTTGACTTCCTGCCCAATGGGTCGCTTGAAACGAGGCTAAGAGGCGAGGGAACCCCAGATGGTGACTGTATGAGTTGAGGGAACCTCAGAGGGTGACTGTTTGAGGCGAGGGAACCCCAGATGGTGACTGTATGAGTTGAGGGAACCCCAGAGGGTGACTGTTTGAGGTGAGGGAACCCCAGAGGGTGACTGTTTGAGGTGAGGGAACCCCAGAGGGTGACTGTTTGAGGTGAGGGAACCCCAGAGGGTGACTGTTTGAGGTGAGGGAACCCCTCCTTTGAACGAAGGGGAAGGGGAACCCCTCCTTCGGTCACTTTGAACGAAGAGAGGTGAAGGGTGGGAAGGAAGAGCAGTATCAGTATGCACTGGGTAAGGACGTGGGTTACGGCGTGGGTGTGCGACTGCGGGGGGGGTTCCAGACGGTGTTAGAAGTTTTTTTCCAATGGTTATCTGGAGACAAGGCTCGTATGAGGGAATCCGAGGGAGGACTGTTTTCTGAGGGGGTGAGATGCAGGGCTTGGGAAGTGCAGGGTGCTGCGCGTGTGCGTGACGGGGGGAGCAGCTGCTGATGGTGGGTGTGTGCGTGCGTGCGTGCGTGCGTGCGTGCGTGCGTGCGTGGGTGGGTGCGTGCGTCTCCAACTCCTTGCAAGAGGCTTTTTTTGAATCGCTTTAGACGGGGCCGCCCTTTTAGACTAAACCAAATCAACCCCACCCACTTACCAATTTGTTCCCGTTCTTTCTCCCACCAGACCATATAAAGGCCCCGGTCCCTTGGGATCAGCCCGTGTACATCGCCTGTGGGTCGGCCACCAGGCTGGCCTTTCTTCCCTAATGCCTGGCCCATCAAAAACTTATCTTTATCCCCTTCGTGTGGCAGACCATACAAAGCCAGCCCCCGCACCCGGATTTGCCCATGCGCATCGCCTGTGGGTCAGCCACTGGGCTGGCCTTTCTGCACTCGTGCCCTGATAGCGGCTCGCTTCCCAGAAGTGACCAGGTTGATTTCCCTTGTCACCCCTCTCCTGATAATCTTTTTCAAAAAACAACAAACCGAGCCAAACTTCCTCATTCCCGTTCCTTTTCCCCCACCAGACCATACAAAGCCCCCCCTACCTTGGGATTTGCGCATGCGCATCGCCTGCGAGGCGGCCACCGGGCTGGCCTTCCTGCACGCGTGCCTCCAGTCTGCATGTGACCCAGACGGCCCCTGCATCTGACAAGCAAAATCCCCATTTCCCTCCTCTCCGTGTGACAGATCATACGAAGCCGCCTCTACCTTGGGATTTGCGCATGCGCATCGCATGTGAGGCGGCCACCGGGCTGGCCTTCCTGCACGCGTGCCTCCAGTCTGCATGTGACCCAGACGGCCCCTGCATCTGACAAGCAAAATCCCCATTTCCCTCCTCTCCGTGTGACAGATCATACAAAGCCCCCCCTACCTTGGGATTTGCGCATGCGCATCGCCTGTGAGGCGGCCACCGGGCTGGCCTTCCTGCACGCGTGCCTCCAGTCTGCATGTGACCCAGACGGCCCCTGCATCTGACAAGCAAAATCCCCATTTCCCTCCTCTCCGTGTGACAGATCATACGAAGCCGCCTCTACCTTGGGATTTGCGCATGCGCATCGCCTGTGAGGCGGCCACCGGGCTGGCCTTCCTGCACGCGTGCCGGCCGCCCATCATCCACCGGGATGTGAAGGCTGCCAACGTGCTGCTGGATGCCCACATGCACGCCCTGGTGAGTCAACGTGGGTCAATGGCTGGTCAATGCTGGTCAACACTGGTCAAAGCCAGTCATTGCAAGTCAATGTGAGTCTACGGCATTGCGTTGGCCTTCTCGCCCATCATCCATCGGGATGTGCAGGCGGCATGTGCTGCTGGATGCCAACGTGCACGCCCTGGTGAGTCAACACTAGTCAACACTGGTCAAAGGCTGGTCAGTCAATGCTGGTCAACGCAAGTCAAAGGCACTGGGTCAGCCTTCTCGGCCATCATCCATCGGGATGTGAAGGCTGCCAACGTGCTGCTGGCTGCCAACATGCACGCTCTAATGAGTCAACACTGGTCAGTGCAAGTCCCATGCCCTGCTACCCCCTGCTCCTCTTTCCTGATTTGGCCGAGGTGGCGTCAGATGATTGTTATTCTCTTAATCATGCCCTGCTAAGAAGGTATTTCTCTCTTAATTCTCCACGCCCATACTTTCTGAGGTGCCGCTAGAAACACCACCTCAAGAAGAAATGGATGTGCTCTCCCCATTTTTCTCTCCTTCTTCCCCTCCCGCGTCCTCACTAGGTCTCCGATTTTGGCCTGGCCAAGGTGGCTTCAGACCAGTACACCCAGCCAATGGCAGTTACCAGCATCATGGGCACCCGAGGGTGAGCCTTCATTGTTGTTACAGTCTCTCGCTATAGTCACGCTACTACTAGCATGATAGCATGACTTGCAGCCAAGGTGGCATCAGGCCAGTAACAAACACGCAGCCCATTGCCGTTACCAGCATCATGGGCACCCAAGAGTGAGATTTATTGTTACACTCGATGTAGTTAGTCATAAAAGCATGCTTAGTGTGTAGCCTAGTTAGTTATTACTTACACCCAGCCCATGGCAGTTACTCGCATCATGGGCACCAGAGTTTGTGATTCACCATCTATTTTTTTCATTCGTACTAAGACTCATACTGTGTATAGCCTATTTGTCCTAGCCAATGGTGGTTACCAGCATCATGGGCACCCGAAGGGTGAGCCTTTGTTATTGTCACATCCTATAGTCACATAAGCATCTTGACTGCCTAGCCTAGTTACTCCCAGCCGATGGCGGTTACCAGCATCGTGGGCACCACCCCCCTTGTTAAGATGAGGAGCTAAAGCTTAGGAGCGAGCTTAGGAGCGAGCTTAGGAGTGAGCTTAGGAGCCACGGCTAGGAAGGGAGTTACGAGAGTAGCTTAGAAGCGAGATTGGGAGAATGAAAGGAGATTCATTATTGAATTCGGAGTACAAATAGGAAAGGACGAGAGATGCACTACCAAACAGGATATAATAACTACACTAGGGTCTACTGTAGACAGTTATATAACGATATACAAATACATTTCAACATACTCCCTAACTGCCTGCAGTGAGAACCATGTGTAGCAACACCTCTTGAAGAGAAATTGAAGGTGTTGAGTTTCTTCAGGAGGTGTTGCTGCACATGGTTCCCATTGCCGGCAGGTAAGGAGTGTGTTGAAATGTATTTGTATGCCATTATATTACTGCCTACTGTAGAGACTAGTGTAGTTATTATATCATGTTTGGTGGTGCACCTCTCGTCATTTCCTACTTGTACTCTTAACCCAATAGTGAATCTCTCTTCATTCTCTCAATCTCGCTTCTAAGCTACTCTCGGAACTCCCCTCCTAGCCATGGCTCCTAAGCTCACTCCTAAGCTCTACCTCCTGATTCTAACATTTTTTACCATCACACTACTTGCTACTTGCTACTATTTGTAGGTGTCATACGCTACTTGCTCCCTCATCCCCCTTATAACCCCCATCTCTCTCATCCCATCCTTTTGCTTCTGCATCTTTCTTCCTATTTGACGAAAGATGCTTTTAGCGACTTCGACGCTAGCGTCCAGACGCTGCGTCTAAGACGCTAGACGCCCAGTTGGGGCTAGTTAGACGCAGAAAAAAGACGCAAGCCCGGGCAGGCAAAAAAAACCTCTAAGCAGCCGAAAGAATCGTTTTAGGGCATCGGGAGGGGGTGGAGAAGGACGTAGCGATCATGTGAGATAATCCCCCCCCCTCGAAGTTTTTCCACATGATTTTTTTCCCTTAGAGTCACATGCTAAAATCACATCTCATAACACATGATATAGTGAGAGTGGAGAAGAGAGATTAGCTAAACCCTCAAGTGTTTTTTTAAGAGAATTGAATTGAAGTGACAGTGGAGGAGCACGAATGAAGCATTTGTGCTCCTTATTGCTCATGGTGGTGACCCACTTTGGTTGGGTTTTCTGGATGCAATGCGGTTGATTTGGGATGTGCTTTCAATTTGGATTGGGGGGAGTTACAATTTAGGTTTTGGTGCTGTTTCTCTAAGTCGAATTGGTTGGGGCGGGGGGGGGGGGGGGGAGGGGGAAGGGGGGGGTGGTCAAAATTTCACCTTTTTTTTTTCGAGCTGCCCGGAAAATAACCTGCCAAGCGTCTTGCGTCTTGGCGGGCGTCTTGCGTCCTGCGTCTGGACGCTGCATCAAGACACAAGACGCCCTGAGCGTCTTTAGCCACATAGCTTTCTTCTCTCTGTTGGCCCCCCTCTCCCCCAGCCCTTTCTGCCATCTACCTTGCGCCAGAGTATATGCAAACAGGGCGTTTTTGAGGCGCCTTCAGGTGTTTAGGCTTTTCGAACTGCATCACCTCTTCCTCCTCCTTCTCCCCACTCCCCCCTCCCTCCCCTGATGCCCTCATGCCAGTAACGTGGCACCAGAGTACGTGCCAACTAGGCTCATCACAGCTGGAATAGACGTGCATTGAGGCGTCTCAAACATCATTTCCCCCCCACTGTGCCGCGCTCCCCTCCCCTTCCCCCACTGTGCCGCACTCCCCTCGCCTTCCCCCGCTGTGCCGCGCTCCCAGCTATGTGGCGCCAGAGTACGTGCAGACAGGGCTCATCACAGCAGCAATAGACGTGCCTTGGTGTGCCCTTGGGGCTAAATTCCCCATAGAAATGCGTCAACTCTTCCTTCGTCTTCTCCCCACCTCTCCACTTGCTGCCCTTTTGCCAGCTACGTGGCACCAGAGTACGTGCAAACAGGGCTCATAACAGCAGCAATAGACGTGTACGCGTTTGGAGTCATTCTTCTGGAGCTTATAACGGGTCATGTGCCCTTCCATCCCGGCAGGCAGCCCCCCAACCTCTCTGCCTGGGTAAGCCGTTTTCTTCTCCCCCTGCAGTCCCTCATATGTTTTCTCTCTCATCCCTCTCTTCTCCCTCTCTCCTGCCTCTTCTCCCTCTCCTCCCTTTTCTCCCTCTCTTTTCCTGCTTTCCTTGCTCTTTCCTATCTTTCCTTTTTATCCCTTCACTCCTCTTCCGCCAGATTCACTCTCTCTCCTCTCTCATTCGCCACCTTTAAATCGCGATGTGCATAGCCCCTTTCAGCTCCTTTCAGCCCGTTTCATCCCCTTGTCAACATCACTCCTGCAGGCCATCCCCATCGCCAACAGCATGGAGTTCACTTGCCTCGTGGACTATCGCCTGGAGGGTTGCTTTGACCCTCTTACTAAGGCAACTCAGGCGCTCAACACCCTTTATCCCCCGTTGGCACCCATCCTTGTCAATCCGTCAGGCCATCCCCATCGCCAACAACATGGAGTTCACTCGCCTCGCGGACTACCGCCTGGAGGGTCGCTTTGATACCCTTCTTAGGCGAACCAGGAGGTCATGCAGAATGCTTGTCAGTCACAGTGCTTTCACTGCTCTCGGAACTTTCCCTCCTCATCACTCCGTCAGGCCATCCCCATCGCCAACAACATGGATTTCTCGCGCCTCATGGACTACCGACCGATTGGAGGGTCGCTTCGATACCCTTTGTGCAGTGCATCAAGTTGTCACCGCTTTGCACCCCCTCCTCCCACTCACAGGCCATCCCCATCGCCAACAACATGGAGTTCACGCGCCTCGTGGACTACCGCCTGGAAGAACGCTACGACCCAGCGCAGCTGCAGGCGGTGTCCATGCTGGCCGTGCTGTGCCTCGCCTCCAACCCCAAGGAGAGACCTTCCATGGACCAGGTGGGTCTCTTGCTCAGGTCAGCGAGAAGCACTGAGAGAGGTTTGATCCGACCCAGCGCAGCTGCAGGCAGTGTCGATGCTGGATGTGCTGTGCCTCGCCTCCAACCCCAAGGAAAGGCCTTCCATGGACCAGGTGGGTGTCTTGCACAGAATAGCAAGGGGCATTGAGGGTTTCGACCCTGCTCAGCTGCAGGCAGCAAGTGTCTATGCTGGCAGTGCTCTGCCTCGCCACCAACCCCAAGCATAGACCATCTATGGGTCAGGTGAGATTTGTATGATCATGTGCTTGCAGGTGCCTTGTCATTTCATTGGGGAAGGCGAATACTGGCAGTTCTGTGCCCTGCCTCCAACCCCAAGCACAGGCCGTGCATGGACCAGACGAACTGCATGTGTTGGCTTCAGGACTGGATAGCTGTCTTGGGGCTTGGGTTGTGATTTGGGTAAAATTCACAGGAAAGTTTCCGGTAGTAGAGACTTCAACCCCTTTTTTCCCTCTTTTTAAATCTTTTTTTTTCGTTGCCACGCAGGTTGTTACCTGGCTGAGGGACTGGATAAGGGTTCGCACCACAGACCAACTACAAACATCTTAGCGTATACCGTACGATTTTGCATTACAAAGTGTAGGCTACCTTGTATACATTTTTTGGGTTGCATTATATCCGACCACCAGTGCGCAAGGCCACGACGTCCTTGACCTCGACGGGCCTGCAATAATTGTCTGACCCTCCAATAATGTCGCCAAGTCACCCTTCAATCTTCGACTTCCCCGAACCGCTTCTGCGAAGCAGTGTAACTCGAACGTGTAACTCGAACCCTTTTTGAAGCAGTTCCCCCCATTTGTGACTCTGCACAAACCGTCGCTGCTCTGTACATTGTTCGCTCCTCCACGAAGCTGCGAATCGGGATCAAGCACTACCCCGCAAAAGGCGCAGGAGCAAGCTTTTTTGCTGAAGCGCATAGCCACCAGAAAGCAGTCGTCGTAAAATCAGCAATTTTGCATGTTGTACCTGCCCATATAATCCAGGGACGGGTCTCACATTTCTCGCTTCGCCGAAGTAGATCCACCAGCTGGGAGGCGTATTGTCTGGCCGTAACACGTGTGGCTTTCGGCTTCTAGGACAGTTTGAAGGAGGTCAAGCAACACGTATTTCAGGAAACTCGGCCCAAGCCAGACTCGGTATTTACGAAGCCATACTCCTGATCAAAACGCGAACAGACGCGCATACTTCCTCGATTCCTGGTGAGCACAGCGAACTGCTTTGAGCTGGTGCCACTTGCACGTTGTAGTATTTTTTTTTCGAAAGGAACAAATGTTTTATTGACATACATGCACTGGACAATCGTATGCTGCCCGAACCACATCTGAACCCGCTTCACAGCCTAAAATAATATCACGCGCAAGCACACAACACGCATCTGAAAACTACCACCACCAGCCCACGCATCTGACGCTTCATGCCTTGACGCACTCGTGCGGCTTTCCCTGCACCGATTTGTACCCACTCTTACACCTGCACTTGAACTCCCCTCCACCTGCCGGAACGCACACGCCGTGGCCCGAACACGGCCCATTCTTCTTGCTTGTCCCGCAAAACAGCCTGCACGCTGCCGCGCTCCGCTGCTCTTTCATTTTACACGTGGCGCTCTTACCGAGGCAGTTCAGCGCCGCGAGATACTCGTCGTCGCCTGACTCGGGATCCTCTTGCCCCTCCTCCGGGCAGACTTTGTAGTTGAACATTGTGAACTCCGGGCTGCCCCAAAAATAGTTCCCGCGCACGTCTACTGGCGGCTCCTCCTCCCCGCCCATAAACCATAGATTCGGCATGGACCCCGAGAAGAGGTTGAAGGATATGTTGAAATGTGCCACGTGGCTTTTCTTAAACGCATCTGCGGGAATCTCGCCGACGAACGCGTTGCGCTGGAGCCTCACGAACTCCAGTGCTGGCGCGGTTTTGAAAGCTGACCAGGGGAATTCCCCGCTTAGCTTGTTATACGACAGGTCTAAGTCGTACAGCTTCGGCATGTTTTGTATCAGAGCCGCGGGCACGGATCCCTTCAGCCTATTCCCAGTCAGCTTCAGGTATTCCAGCTTTTTCATCTGCCCGAGTTCCGACGGCACACCTCCCGAAAGAAGGTTCCAACTGAGGTCAATATCTGAGAGAGACGGGTGGCTTGCGAGTTCGGCAATAGACGAAGCAGCCTGCTGAGTAAACCGATTACTCTGCAGATTTAGCTCCTGGAGGCTCTGCATAGCGAGTATAACATTTGCGGGAAGCGCGCCGGAGAGTTTGTTACTCCCAAGACGCAGGCTCGTCAGAGCCGTGAGGTAGCCGAGGGATGGCGGAATCGATCCCGTCAGCCGATTCCCGCCCAAATCAAGCGTCTTGAGAGCCGCCAGTGCGGACAGTTCTCGAGGGATTTCGCCACTGAGACGGTTCCATTGGAGGTCGAGGCGCGTGAGGCGACTGAGTCGCGAGATCTTGCGTGGGATGCTCCCTGTGAGCCCCGTTCCCTGGAGCACGAGCTCCGTCAGGCGGACGAAATTGACGATATAGTCTGGGAGGTTGCCGGAGAGAGCACCGTGTAGGTTCTCGTCGATCGCGATCGACTCGAGCTTTTTCAGTTTCGCGAGGCTCTTGGGCAGACTGCCGGAGATGCGCCAAATACCAGACACACCAAGCGACGTCAGCTCCGTCAATTTCCCGACGGATTCCGTCAGCTCGCCGGTGCACGCCCTTCCCATTGCGAGGTAGCTGGAGATGTATAGACCGGTGACCATCCCGCGGTTGTCACAACCGACGCCGTACCATTCAGAGCAGTCGGTGCCGGCTACCCACGTATTGATTATCGGGCAGTCACGCCACGCGGTTTTTAAGGAAATTAGAGCGTTTTCTTGCGAGGGGATAAGGCGAACGGCACTGGAGTGAAGAACAGCGAATGCAAGTAGTGAGAGTAGCAGGCTAACGCGCGTGAGCAAGGGCGAACCCATTCTCCTTTCTAAGAGGACGAAGGAACAAGGTTCAGCTTTTCTTAATGCTAGGCTTAACGACGAAGGTTTAATGTTTAAAGGCTTAATCTTTGGTCGTGGCAAGAGAAGTTGTGTCAGTCGAGAGTCGATGTTGGGAAAGGAGAGTCGCGTCAGTGTTATATACACAAGAAAGGTGCGGAGGTGGCGGCGGAGCTTCGAAGTATTTTTTCACTGCGGGGCTGGCAGCCTCACCAGCAACGAAGCTGAAGGCTGCTGACACTGAAAGCGTGAAGAACCTTTGGACTGTAGGGCGCATTTTGAATTTCGATTCATCTGAGAGGGTCGGGCAAGTTTCCGCACTATTGTCGTTCGGGCTGGTTGAAATCTCGTCTTTGGAAATGAAACTGTGCGATTCAAGTCGCAACAGAAAGTACCGAGTTCTGAATACTGATGGGCTTGGTTGGGGGACCAGGGATTGCAATTGCACGGAACATACCTTCCACAGGCGCTGGTAACGGAATTGCACGTCGCGAATGCAGCTTGGGTCGCCACGTGGTCCAAAAGGGGGGCATTTGTAACGATCCACCCACCCCTTTCCCCGCTCCACCAAGGGAGCATGGATGACGGCGCGCATGGCGCAGCTGACATGGATCCCTGTGCCGAGGCGTTGGCGGCTTGAAATGTCAATTTCTCATCACACGAACTAAGCAGCAAATCCTCCAAATTTATATTTGAGCTAAAGGTGAAAGTAAGGATTCAATTCACTGCAGCTCTTCTCATGGTTGCAAAGCAATCACCTTATATTGAGTAACATCTGATGTGTACCGCAATCGATTTTCCACCCCGTAGGCCGCAATGCCAGTCAAGCGTCATGGGCCAACATCATAGACATGCAACTTAGTCTGGTAACCCTATGCAATGGTATGCAAAACCGTCTTACCTCAGTTTTGGAGTTATTGACAAGCTGTCTTAATAGCGCGTTCGTTTTTAATTCGGCCATTTTCAGGTGCATGCCACTCAGTCTAGGAACACTATTCAAGTGCATGCCATGTTATTGGGCAGGTGTGTACACTTTACGCGGCTTAGAATTTTGATATCGTAAAATTAGAGCCTTCCCAAGATTCGTTTAAAATTAGCACAAACAGTCGAGAATAGATGCGATTCCGGATTACGCAAATCGAAATCGGAATGGTTGGCTCTCGACACTGCATTTTCTGACGTTACCAGAAGCAATCATTGCATGTTGCCCGATTTCGACGCGAATTCCTGCTTCGCCCTAACTCTTTTTGAACAAACTTAAATGCTAGATCAGCTGTACTGTTTATGCACGCCCTAGAAAAATTTGTTGATTTGCCATGCGCAGCGTCCGTCAACCGCGTAAACAGTACAGCTGATCTAGCATTTAAGTTTGTCAAAAGGGCGAAGCAGGAATTCGCGTCGAAATCGGGCAACATGCAATGATTGCTTCTGGTAACGTCAGAAAATGCAGTGTCGAGAGCCAACCATTCCGATTTCGATTTGCGTAATCCGGAATCGCATCTATTCTCGACTGTTTGTGCTAATTTTAAACGAATCTTGGGAAGCCTGTAATTTTACGATATCAAATTTCTAAGCCGCGTAAAGTGTACACACCTGCCCAATAACATGGCATGCACTTGAATAGTGTTCCTAGACTGAGTGGCATGCACCTGAAAATGGCCGTTTTTATTTTTTAGCTTATGACTACCGCGTTTGACTTTGCACTAAAACGTGATTTTTTCGGGCCAAGAAAATAATAAAACCCAATCGGAAAGGATGCGTCAGGGAGGCATCAACCCTAAAACTATGTCCTTTCCCGTGTTTAGGGTTGATCCCTCCCAGAAATGCGTCCAGGTCGCTAGGGGTTTTATTGTTTTTCAGCCCTGCCCTAACAAATGCAGGTAGCAATTTATTGGGTGCAATATATTCTTTCAAAATGGACCCCGTGTAGTTTCATTCCAATGGATTTTTCGTAAAATGTATCGTGCGCGTTTAGCGGAAAATAGTAGCCCGGAGGAAAATTTGTTAGGCGCCGAACGGGGCGCGGTAAGAACCACGAAGATACGAAATCGTCAACGCAACCGATATTTTTCTTTATTGTCCTGCGTCTGCTGTTACACAGTGTTTTGAGTGGCGGAACCAGACAAACTTGCGCAGCAGAACTGGGGTATCGACGGTTTTGCATACAATCGAATAGGGTTACCATACTATATTGCATGTCTATGATGTTGGCCCCAAGCGTGATCCTCACGAAAATGTGTCCTCGTTATGAAAATTGTTCGGTAATCGCTCCGCACCTTCCTCCAGGTCATGCCACACGCAACCTTCCCCCCATCGGCGGTACGGTTCATATTTCCTTCCGCCACTCCGCGCGCCCTCCCCCGTTCCGCCCCGCCACTGATTTCCTTCCTAGTCAGAAGCGAGCTCGACGAAATTGATGTCGCGCATAGGCTTCTCCCCACGGGCAGACCCTGCCAGCCCCTTGAAATGGTAACCTGGATTTCGTCATCAAGTCTCTTTTCAGCGCCTGGGGGGAGCGGATAATGCAGATTCCTGCGCGCACAAAGAATGTGAGATTACCGCGCTGTAGCTCTCTGCATCGCGCATTGTAGTAGCGCAACCTTTCTGCATCGTACAAACGGAGCAATGGGTAGAGGAAATTCGGCAGCTTGAACAAAATTCAGCAGATCCCACAATCGAAGTAGCTGCAGGCTCCGTTGCAGAAATGTATAATTTGCTAATCAGTCATACTAGAGAGGGATTCTTGAATGTGCTCGTCTTCGCGTTACCTGGGTTCCACTGTTAGCTAAGTTTCTAATAGAACTGTCCATGCGTTGAGAAATAGTGATATTATTTCCGTGCTCGATAAAGTTTGTGAACTTGTTACACCTTTTTTCGCGAGCGTCGCTCGACAATGGAGTCGCACGTGGCGAAGCATCAGTGGCTCGAGACCCTCGAGCGATTCGCGTTTTCGCCAGACCGTGCCGCGGTTGTCTCGTCGCTCATTCCCGGAAGATTCCTGCACCTCTTTTTTAGCGGTACATTCACTGCGATGCCATTTGCGACGCTTATTGCTCCCTTTATCCTTGTTCAGAGGCACTACTATTAATAGCGACGTTTAAGGCTCCCATTTCCACCTATTCGCATCTGCTTCCGTTTCCCCGTTCACATACCTACTCCGCTTTTCCGCGCGCATAATCATGCATGCTCTCCGCGCCTCCTCCTGCCTTCCCCCTTCCGTTGCCCGTCCCCCTCCCCCTCCCCATCCCCGTCCCCTCCGCCTTCCCCTACCCGCGCTCCCCCCGACCAGCGCTGCAAGCCATCGAGGCGGGGGACACCGCGGAGGCGCGCGCCCTTATCGCCACTCTCCGCGAAGCCGCGGGTCTCAAGCCCACGTCCGCGGACCCCGCTTCCCCCTCGCCCGCGCCGCTGCGCAAGTCGGCGCTTAAGTCGCTCGACGCGTCGCCGAAGCTCTCGAGCGTGACGGCGGACGCCGCGTTTCTCGGGCCGGGCGGCCTCGTTCGTCTTATTCAGGAGCTCGAGCTGCGGCTCGCCGTGGCGCTCTGGGACTCTGGCGACCGCGAGTCGTGCGTTGACATTATTAAGAAGGTGCGTCTGTGTTGACATTATTAAGAAGGTGCGTCTGTGTTGACATTATTAAGAAGGTGTGTTGCTGCGTTAAAAAGGTATTGCTGGTTTGGCGTTCTTCAAAAAGTATGTTACGGCGTTGACATGATTGCAACGAATGGCAATGGTACTCTTGCAGTTTGTTGTCCCTTTGCTTGATTGCTTGCTCGTTTGTTTTGTTCTTGTTGATTTTTTTCTGCTTCGTTATTTCTTTCTTGGTGGATTCGCTTAACGTTTGTCTTGTCTATTTTGCGATCAGTTCAAAGCTTCTCCCATCCCTTCCCACACACACACGCATCGCCCATGCTGCATTTCCTTTCCGCCCACCCTTTCTCCCCTTTCCTCCCCCTCCATCCGCCCTTACCCCAGCCCAACCTTTTACCAATGCCCCCCTTCTCTCCTCCCCCCTTCCGCTACCCCCCTCCCGCCCTCCACCCCTCTTCCGTCTGGCGACCAATCAGGAGCTGAATGTGACGCTCAACACCGCCCTTCCTGCTGCCATCGCTGCAGCACCTGCTGCCCCCGCTACAGTGCCGGCCTTTGATGTGACAATAGAGGATGCGGAGGGGGCAGTGGCGGCTGTAGCGCCGGCTGTAGCACCCGCCACAGCTACAACAGGGAGTGAGGCACCTGGTGTGGGGGCAGCAACTGCTGCAGGTGGTGGTTCAGGTGGTGTTTCAGGTGATTCTGCCGCGGGTGGAGCATCCGCTCTCTCGTCCTTCCCCTCCACTCTGCCACCCGAGTTCGCCGACCATTTGTCTCTTCTGGAGCTGACGTGGCAGAAGCATGGGTGGCAGGGGCTCAAGGAGGGGGGGGTTGCGCCAGTGCTGGCGCGCCTGCTGGCAAAGGGGGAGGCGGAGGGGCAGGGGGGAGGGTCGGGGGGAGGGTTTGGGGGAGCGTCTGGGCGGGGGGTGGGGGTGGGGGCACTGGTGGGGCAAGCTACGGGGTGGGTGGGGGGAGCGGTGGGCTGGATAAAGGGGAAGGGGGGAGGCTGGAAGAGGGCGGAAGGCTTGCAGAAGGTTCCGTTTTGGGTGCGAGAACTGAGTGACAAGAAGTCACTGCAGCAGCTGCTGATGGTGAGAGAGGGGTGGGGAGCTGGGTGGGTTGATGGGATGGGGGATGGAAAGAGGATTGTGGGGAAATGAGGAATTGAAAGAGGAGGGATGGAAGAGAGGATGGGGGATTGTAAGGAAGAGGATGAGGGGGGGTGGAGGGGAGGATGGGACACTCAACATCAGCATGTGTACCCCTCCATCCCGTCCCATCAGCATCAGCATGTGTACCCCTCCATCCCGTCCCATCAGCATCAGCATGTGTACCCCTCCATCCCGTCCCATCAGCATCAGCATGTGTACTCCTCCATCCCGTCCCATCAGCATCAGCATGTGTACCCCTCCATCCCGTCCCATCAGCATCAGCATGTGTACTTCTCCATCCCTTCCCATCAGCATCAGCATGTGTACCCCTCCATCCCGTCCCATCAGCATCAGCATGTGTACTCCTCCATCCCGTCCCATCAGCATCAGCATGTGTACCCCTCCATCCCGTCCCATCAGCATCAGCATGTGTACCCCTCCATCCCGTCCCATCAGCATCAGCATGTGTACCCCTCCATCCCGTCCCATCAGCATCAGCATGTGTACCCCTCCATCCCGTCCCATCAGCATCAGCATGTGTACCCCTCCATCCCGTCCCATCAGCATCAGCATGTGTACCCCTCCATCCCGTCCCATCAGCATCAGCATGTGTACCCCTCCATCCCGTCCCATCAGCATCAGCATGTGTACCCCTCCATCCCGTCCCATCAGCATCAGCATGTGTACCCCTCCATCCCGTCCCATCAGCATCAGCATGTGTACCCCTCCATCCCGTCCCATCAGCATCAGCATGTGTACCCCTCCATCCCGTCCCTTGCTGCCGCCGCCCATCACCCGCTGTGTCCCTGTCTTGTCCCTTCCGCCGTTTTTTCTCCTTTTTTTTTTCCTTCCGTCGCTCCCTTTTCTTTCTCCACCCAGCATGTGCGTCGCCCCTCATTGCCCCGACTGGAGGACGCAGTGGCATGGGAGTTGCAGCGGTTGGAGCGGGATGAGCTGAGCCTGCCTTACTCTCCCCTCCTCGCTTTTTCCTCTCTCTCCCTCCCATCCAGCATGTGCGGCATCCATCGCTGCCCCAAATAGAGGACGCCGTGGCATGGGAGCTGCAGCGGTTGGAGCGGGATGAGCCAGATGCCTTCAGCCGCCTTAGGTAAGTGCATCAGCTTAACTCACCTGAACTGATTGGCATCGGCTTTCAGAGTATACCTCAACTTGAGGTACCTTGCGACAAGTGCTTCGATGCGTTGGTTTTTTGTTTGATTGTTTGTTGGTTTTGTTCTTGATGTTGATCTTGTTCTCCTTTTCTGTTATGTTGAAAGTGTGTGCTGTTGTTGTCTGCTACTTTTCATCGCATTACTGCCCTATTTCCCTCCCTTCCTTCCTTACCCGCTTCTCCATGCATCCTTCCCCTCATCTCTTCCCTCGCCCCCCCCTGCTCATTTCTCCTCCCCTCTACCCCCACGCCCCCTTCCCCTCCTCTCCCCCCCGTTTCCTGATATTTCTCCCCTCCACTTCCAGCCTCCCGATTCTGCAGATCCTCACTCCCCCGCAGCTACAGTCCCTTGCCGCCCGCTTCCCGTCCCTTGCCACCCATCCGCGCATGCTGGCGCTGCAGGCCATTCAGATGCTGCCACGTGGCATGTCTCTGGACACCTCCGCACCAACCCCAGAAAGCGTCGATCAGATCTTGAGGTTTGTTAATTATTGTGATAGTTACTATACTACTGTTACTATTGTTACTACCAACATTAAAATTCAGATTCGTTCCACTATCTTGTCTTTTGAGATGTTTTGAGACGGGTAAAGGAGCCAATGCCCCTCAATACAGAGGCCAACAACCTCACGGCCTTTACATCTGTGCTGCCTCTCTTTGCTCACCTCATCTCAGTCGTTCTCTTTCTGTGCCTTTCATCCCCTTGCTTCCACCCACCAGCTATCTGGATCAGATGCAAAGCGTCCCCTCTTCCCATTACTCCCTCTCCCCGTTCCTCACCCACCACCAGCTATTTGGACCGCATCCAACCGCTGCTAACCACTGATCATCTGAGGGCGAAGCTGCTGTTTGCGCGCCTCACACTCAGCCTCGTGCACGGCCAGGCCGACGCTGCCCTCCCTTCCTCCCATCAACTCCTTCCCCCCATTCACCCCCCTACCCACCAGCTATTTGGACCGCATCCAACCGCTTTTAACCAGCGACCACCTGAAGGCGAAGCTGTTGTTCGCTCGCCTCACGCTCAGCCTCGTGCACGGCCAGGCGGACGCTGCCCTCCTCCTCGCCTTCCTCTCCATCATCCACAACGGCCCTTACGGCGTCTTCCCCCCTGCGAAGTAAGTCGAATCCAGTACAGCGCCTCCAATCCCCCCTCCTGTGCTCTGCACCTTCCTTTCACTCATCCGCAACGGCCCTTACGGCGTCTTCCCTCCTGTAAGGTTGGTTCACTTGAGCTCAGTAGCTCCTTTTCCCTCCCTTCTTCCTACCCCTTCTCCGCTCCTTCCTCTCAATCATCCACGACGGCCCTTATGGCGTCTTTCCCCCTCTCCTCCCCCCCCCACCTCCCCCTTCCTCCGTCCTCTGCGCCTTCCTCTCGCCCATTCACGACAGCCTTATGGTGTCCTCCCGCCTGCATGGTAGGTTCAGTTGACTTGAGCACCTCCTTTCCTCCCTCGCTTCTTCCTACCCCTCCTCCTCGCCTTCCTCTCGCCCATTCACGACAACCCTTGTGCTGTCTTCCCGCATGCAAGGTAGGTTCAGTTGAGCTCAGCACCTCCTTTTAACCCCTCCTTCTCCCCCTCTTCCCCGCCTTCCTTACGCCCATCCACAACAGCCCTTACGGCGTCTTCTCTCCTTTTCCTCTTCCTCTTCCACTTCCTTTTCCTTCACCTTCCCTTCCTCTCCCCCCCCCTCCTCCTCGCGTTCCTCTCGCTCATCCACAGCGGTCCATACGGTGTCTTGGCTGTCAATAGCGGACGGGTGGGCTGCGGAGGACTTCGTCACATTGAAGAAGTCCTCCGCAGTCTTTGATGTCCTCCGCAGCAAAGAACCATATCTTTGCTGCGGAGGACAGGTGGGCTGCGGAGGGCATCAATGACTTCTTTGATGTCCTCCGCAGCAAAGAACCGTGTCTTTGCTGTCAGTAGCGGACAGGTGGGCTGCAGAGGACTTCTTTCTTGGTTCGCCTTTCTCAGTGTGTTGCTCTCAGTGCGCCGAATGCTTGCCTGCCTGCCGGCACGACTCAAGGAGCGGTTAATCTCAACTGCAACCTCTCCAGCAGGTTAAGGCGTCTCCTCTTCACTCACACTCCTGCCCTCTTCACTCACACCCCTGCCCTCTTCACTCACACTCCTGCCCTCTTCACTCACACCCCGCCCTCTTCACTCACACTCCTGCCCTCTTCACTCACACCCCTGCCCTCTTCACTCACACTCCTGCCCTCTTCACTCACACCCCTGCCCTCTTCCAATGCCGATTCCAATCCCAATTCCAAGGCGTTCGCCTACTTCCCTCTCTTTGCCTGCTGCCCCTCTCCATCCGATGTCAAGCTGCTTGAAGCCCAGCGGTTTCGAAGTGCCTTTTTCCAATCCCCCCATCCGACGTCAAGGAGCTCGGAGCCCAGCTGTCCCGATGTACCTTCCCCAAGTCCCCCACCCAACCCACCAGGCCACACGAGGAGGAGGCATCCTATTTCCCTCTCTTTGCCTGCTGCCCCTCCCCATCCGATGTCAAGGAGCTTGTAGCCCAGCCGATGTCCCGATGTACCTTCCCCAATCCCCAATCCTCACACCCCGATTGCCAAACTCCAATCCCCTCCTGAACTCCTCCTCTCCAATGTGCAACCCGAACCCCACCAGGCCACATGAGGAGGAGGCGTTCGCCTACTTGCCTCTCTTCACCTCTTGCCCCTCCCCATCCGATGTCAAGGAGCTCGTAACCTGGCTGTTTTAAAGTGCCTTTTCCCAATCCCCCATTTCCAATCCCCAATCTTTATCAATAGCAGGCCACACGAGGAGGAGGCATTTGCCTACTTCCCTCTCTTCGCCTCCTGCCCCTCTCCATCCGACGTTAAGGAGCTCGTAGCCCAGCTCTTCCGAAACCTCTTCTCCTCGCCCTCCTTCTCCTCCTCCCTCACCTCCCCTCCCTCCTCCTCCTCCTCTGCTCCTACGAGTATCACCTCTCGCTCTATGTTCCATTCAACTCCTGCCACGTCAGCATCAGCAACAGAGGCATCGTCAGCGCAGTTTCCATTTGCACCGGACTCACCGGAGGCAGCTGCACTGGTTGAGAGGGCCATGCACACGTGGCAGCCTCTGATTAAACAGGGCAAGCTGGACTGGAGCTACGTGGCACTGCTATTGGCTGAGAGCCGGCTGTGCTGTGGAGACGACCCCTACTACCCCGTGTGAGTCCTGTCTGATTCCCGTGTGATTCTTATCTGAGAGGGTGCTTTAAGATTGTGCTGAGTAGGTGCCGTAGCACTTCCTTCCACCTACTACTGGCTGAGAGCAGGCTGGCTGTGCTGCGCGGACGACCCTTACTACCCTGTGTGAGTGTCTCGTCTCACCGTGCTTCCAATCTTCTCTGTCCTCTGATTGCTATTCCTGTGCCTTGGGACTGGCTCCATCCACCTGCTATTGCCTGAGAGCAGGCAGGCTGTGCTGCGGAGACGACCCCTACTACCCCGTGTGAGTCTCGCCTGATTCCCTTTTATCGCCTAATCCTGTGCCGTGGGAATGCCCGCTTTTATCTTCTATTGGCTGAGAGCAGGCTGTGCTGTGCGGACGACCCTTACTACCCCGTGTGTTTCTCATCTTAGAGGGTGCTTTAAGATTGTGCTGAGTAGGTGTGATAGCACTTCCGCCTGCTATTGGCTGAGGTGTGGCTATGCTGTGGAGACGACTCCTACTACCCCGTGTGAGTCTCTCGTCTCGCCATGCTTCCCACACTTCTCTGTCTGCTGATTTCTTTTCCTGCGTCGTGGGAATGCCCTCTTTTATCTGCTCTTGGCTGAGAGCAGGCTGTCTGTGCTGCGCGGACGACCCTTACTACCCCGTGTGAGTCTCGTTTCAGTCGCTGTTTGCTGCTGGCACAACCCCCTTGACTTGCTTGACTAGGTGATGAGAACTGCGAGATGCAATCCTTACACACCTTTTCTTTGCAACCCCAACCCCCTCTAACAAACTCATCCTTCCTGTCCCCTCTCCTCATTCCCGCTCCGCTTCTGCCCTCCTCTCCTCCCGTCTCCCTCCACAGCTGGGTGACCTCTATCTCACGTCCTATCAGCATCATGTCTCCTCGCTCGCCCTCAACTCCCCCTTCCCCCTTCCCCCCTCCCCCTTCCCCCTTCCCCCCTCCCTTTTTCCCTTTCCCCCGCCCCCTCCCCTGTCCCCTTCACAGCTGGGTGCACCTCTATCTCACGTCCTATCAGCGCCACTTCCCCTCACTCTCCGTGAACTCGCCCCTTTCCCTTCCCCCTCCTCTCCCCCTCCCCTCCTCACAGCTGGGTGCACCTCTATCTCACGTCCTATCAGCGCCAGCACGCGCCGGACAACCTGACAGCTGGCAGCAGCGCATTGGCCGAGCTGACGGGGCGCTGCCAGCTGGACTTTGCCGACCACAACCGGCGGGTGTGGCGGGCGGCGGATTCGGTGCATCTGGACGTGATTGTGAAGAACGTGCCCGTACTCGCTGTAAGCTGTTGTCCTCGTTATAGACTGCTGCGAGGAGCGTGTAAGCTGGAGCGTGCCGTTTGTCTGTCTTGCATTGCATGATTACAGTATAAGGTTGTGGTGTGCGGACAGCTGTTTCAATTGTTACCTGCCATTTGCGATAAGATATTTTTTTTGTGAAATTCCTTTTGCTTCTCCCCTACTTTCCTCCTCCCCCCCCCCCCCTCCTCCTCCTCCTCCTCCTCCTCCCTCCTCCTCCTCCTCCTCCTCCTCCTCCTCCTCTCCCTCCTCCTCCTCCTCCTCCTCCTCCTCTGGCCATTCCCTCCCGTCATGTAGTTCAGTTCTTCTCCTTCAATGTGAAAACCCCTCCTAGTGTAGCCTATTCTCTTTCCTCACCTCTGTGTAAGCGCCTCTCAAGTGTTCGCCTCTTTTCTTCAGCCCCTGCTCCTGCTCGACCTACCCCTGTCTCCACCTCTCTTCCCCACACCATCCCACCTTTTCCTTCGCATACCTCACTCCTCCATTCCATCCCTTCGTCTCTTTGGATTCCCCATCCAGGTGAAGCTGTTTGAGGTGGATGCGCTGCACTACCTGCTCGCCTCGCCGCGTGACACTCTAATCAATCGCTTTGTCAGCCCCCTCCTTTTCCTCTCTTTTCAACGCTCTCCTCCCTCCCCCTCCCTCCCATCCAGGTGAAGCTGTTTGAGGTGGGTTCGCTGCGCTACCTGCTCTCCTCCCCTGTGACACTCGTGGACATTTTTCCCTTTCCCTGTCAAATCATTGAATGCCCCCTCCGCGCTGCAGCTGAAGCTGTTTGAGGCGGATTCGCTGCGCTACCTGCTCTCCTCCCTTGTACGCTCGAAATGTAGACCCTTTTCCTTGTGAGATTTGTATTATTCACCTTTCACTGGTTTTCCTCCCATCCAGGTGAAGCTGTTTGAGGTGGACTCGCTGCGCTACCTGCTCTCCTCGCCAAATGATACGGAATTCTCCAATCTGGGGTCACTGCACGGACTCAAACCATGGTATGCAAGCTCTCAAGCCACGGTTTCCCTTCTCCCTTCTCTCTTCTCCCTTCTCCCATCTGCCTGCTTCCTTTCCCTCCCTACTCCCGTCTGCTGTATCCCCTCTCCCTTCTCCTTTCTCTTTTCTCACTTCTCCTTTTTCCCTCTCCTCCCCTCTTTTCTCCATTCTCCTTTCTCTTTTATCACTTGTCCCTTCTCCCGTCTACCTTCTTCTTTCTTGCTCTCGCTTTTCCCTCTCCCTTCTTCCGTCCTGTCTCCCTTGCTTCTTTCTTCTCAATTCTCACTTCTCCTTTTTCCCTCTTCTCCCCTCTTTTCTCCATTCTCCTTTCTCTTTTATCACTTGTCCCTTCTTCCGTCTACCTTCTTCTTTCTTGCTCTCGCTTTTCCCTCTCCCTTCTTCCGTCCTGTCTCCCTTGCTTCTTTCTTCTCAATTCTCTCTTCTCCTTTCGTACACAGCCTTTCCTTGGGATCTATCACTTACATTCTACTGGTACTTCCTCTCCTTCCCTCCTCTCTTCCTCTTCCCCACTTACCCTCGTTGCACCTTGTTACAGGCATCAGCAAGAGATTCAACTGCTCCAGCAGGAACAAGACAAACAGACGCATCTCTCCACTACCACCACCACCCCCTCCTCCTCCGCCCCCCCCTCCCGCCCCTTCTCCCTCATAAAGCGAATCCTGAGTGTGGATCTGCCGCAGCTGGCCGGGCGGCGGGGCGTGTTTGTAGTGCAGCTGGAGGGCAGCGGGCTGTGCACGCGGGCCATCATCCGAAAGGGCAATCTAGTGTGAGTGGATGTAAACGACTTGTGAGAACGACTTGAAAGGGCAGTTTACTGTTAAAGAATCCAAATCTGGACTACAGAGTAACCTTATCAAGTGAATAGAGCTATGAGGTAACGCTGTGAATGGTATGAGCAAATGTCAGATGCGAAATGTGTGGCGGGTATTTTATATGTGCTTACGTCTTCATGTGTCTCCACTTCTGTCCTCCCCTCCTCCCACCATCCAATTCCACGAGAGCAGCCACACGGCCACCCTCACCCCTCGCGGCCTTTCCATCCGAATGCTCAACGAGGACGGCGCTCTCGTGCTGCCCACCACTGCAACTGCCGGTTCGGATGGAGGCTCGGCTGCAGGCTCGGTTGCAGGCTCGGGTGGAGGTCCGGACCAAGCCTCGGCCGGGGGAGAGCCGAGTGTGGTGGTTGGGACGAGCCTCCAGCAGGGAGTGCTGGGGGGCCGGGCGGCGAGTGTGTGGGTGGAGGGGGTGGAGTATGTGGTGGGGAGCGGTGGGGAGGTGCTGCTTCCGTTCACTGCCAGCAGTAGGGAGTGCACTCCTGTGCTCTTTGACGGCTGCCTGGCTGCTGTGGGTGCATCCGTGCAAGTGCCAGAAGAAAGGTGAGCAGAGGGAGGGATGTAGAGTATGCGGTGGGAAGCGATGGGGAGGTGGTGAGCAGAAGAGAGGTGAGAAGAGGGAGGGATGGGATGTGCTTCTGTCCCTTTCACAGCCGCCAGCAGCAGGGAGTGCTCTCTCCCGTGCTCTTCGACGGGTGCCTGGCTGCTGTGGGTGCATCCGTGCAAGTGCCAGAGGGAAGGTGCGTAGAGGGAGAGGGAAGGTGCGTAGAGGGAGAGGGGAAGGTGCGTAGAGGGAGAGGGAAGGTGCGTAGAGGGAGAGGGGAAGGTGCGTAGAGGGAGAGGGGAAGGTGCGTAGAGGGAGAGGGGAAGGTGCGTAGGCGGAGAGGGGAAGGTGCGTAGAGAATGAGGGGAAGGTGCGTAGGCGGAGAGGGGAAGGTGCGTAGAGGGAGAGGGGAAGGTGTGTAGGCGGAGAGGGGAAGGTGCGTAGGCGGAGAGGGGAAGGTGCGTAGAGGGAGAGGGAAGGTGGTGTGCCTGTACTGCAGTTAGCAGGTGTTCTCTTGGGCAGTGCTCTCTCCTGTGCTCTTTGATGGGTGCCTGGCTGCCGTGGGCGCATCCGTGCAAGTGCCAGAAGAAAGGTGAGGAGAGGGAGAGGGGAAGGTGATGTGCCTGTACTGCAGTTAGCAGGTGCTCTTTTCGGCAGTGCTCCCTCCTGTGCTCTTTGACGGCTGCCTGCCTGCTGTGGGCGCATAATGCATTCACACAAGTGCCTGCGGGCCAGTGGGAATGAAAGAGCGATCCAAGAGGGCTCAAAGGTTCTCTTCCTTCTATTGTTTTCTTTGACAACTTTGTCACAAATAGGCTTAGAAGCGATGCATTAGTAATGAGCTTGAAGCTCTTTAAGTACATCCAAGAGGGGTAGGAAAAGGATGGGGAAGGGAATCGGGGGCAATCTCTAGGGATTGGGGGTAATCCCAAGGCAATCTCCAATTGGTGGGTTGGAGATTGGTTGGAGATTACATTTGGGTTTGGTTGGGATGTAGGTGTACACCCAACCAAACACAATGTGCAAACTACACTACTCTAGGATATAGAAAATACAAAGTACAAATTGTGAGATTGAAGACTAACACTAACACCCCCCCATAGGCGTCAATCGAACTCAGGGTAGAGAGGGTGGAGCACAGAGCCCCATGGCGCCAAGGAGACGGTGGTGGGGAACTTTCCCAAGGGGCTTGGTGAACAGATCAGCCAGGTTGCAGTCAGATGCAACGTATTCCACTTTCAACTGCTCTTGTTGGACAAGGTCACGGATGAAGAAGTGCCGGAGTTCAATGTGCTTGGTGCGGGTGTGATACACAGGGTCTTGAGAGATGTGGATGGTACTCTGGTTGTCACACCAGAGGGTAGGGGCGGACTGTGGGAAACCAAGTTCCTGGAGGAGGAAGGTGAGCCAACGAGCCTCCTGAGCAGCCATGGTGCCTGCGTAGAGCTCTGCCTCACATGAGGAGAGGGAGACTGCAGACGACCTGGTGGAGCGCCAACTGACAATTCCGCTCCCAAGGGTGAAGCAGTACCCCTGAGAGGAGCGTCGGTCGGTCTGGTCATCAGCCCAGGAGGAGTCGGTGTAACCCTCTAGGCGAGGAGGGGAGAGCCCACCGAGTGTGAGGACGTGAGACTTGGTGCCCTGAAGATAGCGCAACACCCGCTTGGCTGCCTTCCAGTGAAGGTCAGTGAAGCGTCCAGGGGCCACGTAGCGAGAGAGGACACTGACAGGATAGGCCAGGTCTGGCCGGGTGCACATCATGGCGTACATGAGGGACCCAACAAGCTCCGGGTATGGCTCAGAGCAGGCCTCTGGTGTGGGTACCGCTGGAGCTGTGAGGAGGTGTTGCAGCGGCAGCGGGGTGGCAACAGGTGTGCATAGCTCCATCTCAAATCGCTTGAGCACATTGTCGATGTAGAACTCCTGGGAGAGTGAGATGGTGCGAGCCTTGCGATCACGAGTGATCTCCATCCCCAGGTAGTGCTTGAGGTCACCGAGGTCTTTCATCTGGAGAGCCTTGCTTAGGGCTGCCTGGACTGAGGTCATCTGGGCCGAGTCCTTGGCCACGAGGATGAAATCATCCACGTAGACTAGGATGTAGAAGGGCTCAGAATGACGGCGGATGAAGAGAGTCGGGTCAGCAGTTGAAGGGTGGAAGTCCAGGGAGAGGAGGACTTCTTTCACCTTGTTGTGCCATTCGCGAGGGGCTTGCTTAAGGCCGTAGACGGGGCGATTCAGCTTCCAGACAGTGTTGGGAGGGAAATCTCCTGGGAAGCCTTCTGGTCTGTCCATGAACACTGTCTCCTTGAGACGTCCTTGTAGGAAGGCGGATGAGGCATCCATGGATTTGATCTCGAAGTCTTCTCGAGCTGCGACATCCATGAGCGTACGAATGGTGGGAGGTTTGGATGTGGGGGAGAAGGTTAGGAAGAAGTCGCGGTACTGCTGCTGGGTGAAGCCCTTGGCTACGTAGCGCGCTTTAAACACCGGTGCCTCGTCTGGGAGCTGTTTTACACGGAACAACCACTTGCCCCCGACGATGTTGACTCCTGGAGGTGGAGTCTCGTCGTCGAAGGAGTGGTTGCGGGTGAATGCTGCAATCTCCGCGTCCATGGCAGCACGCCATTTGGCAGAATGAGGGCCTGAGAGAGCCTCTTGGACGGTGAGAGGGATAGGGATGGTCGGGTTCTCCGCGAAGTTGAGGGAGGGTGAGCCAGTGATGTCGGGGAAGATGTGTGAGAGCTGAGGAAGGACTGCATGGAGATCACACAGTTCCTCATGCCTGTCTTCTAGAAGGGTAGAGGGCACATCCCCCCCAGCAGGAGGAGGCGGTGTGATCGCGGTGTATCGAAGAACCATCGCGAGTGGAAGAGTAGCGCGATGTGAGCGAGTGCCATGAGCCACCGGGGAAGAGGGTGGGGCTGGCGGGGTCGGAGAGGGTGACTTAGCAGGCTTGGGCGGGGGAAGGGGTCGCCGGCGGTACGTGATCAGCTCGGGCGACTGTGGGAGAGCGGGTTCCTCTGTGGTGGGGGGAGCCGGGGGAGGAGGTGGGGCCGGAGGGTGGGACCGCCGATGGTAGGTGATAGGTGCGCTCGGAGGGGGCGGCGCAGCGGGAAGTGGGGAAGGTGAGGGGGAGGGAGGAGCAGCTGCCGAAGACACCGGTGAGGCCGGGTCAGTGACCTCAGAGGGAGATGGTGCGATGGCAGGAGAGGGAGGAGGTGAGGGAGCAGGAGCAGGCGGGAGGTCGGGAGGCGCATCAAAGTCTGCCCACACGAGGGAGGGTGGATCAGGGAGAGGGTCCCGTCCCGAAGGGGAGTAGAATGGGCGGGTCTCATCAAAGACAACGTCACGGCTCCTGACCAACTGGTGAGTGGAGGGATTGAGGAAGAGGTAGTCAGGTGAGTCGGCGTTGTGCCCGAGGTAGATGCACGTCTGAGTCTTGGGACCGAGCTTGCCACCGGTATGCCGTCGAGCCTGAGGGTTGAGGAGGACATAGGCGGTGCATCCCCAAACGCGAAGAGAGCGAGCAGTGGGCGTTTTCCCGAGCCAGAGTGTGGTTGGAGTGGTGTCGGGAAGGTGCGGGTGGGGGTAAAGGTTGTAGAGGAGGGCAGCGTGGTAGAGAGCGTACCCCCAAAGAGAGTGAGGAGCGTTGGAGTGGCTGAGGAGGCACCGAGTGATCTGCACCAGGGTGTGGTTGCGGCTCTCAGCTATGCCGTTCTGTTGAGGGCTGTCAGGGAGGGTGAAGTTTTGCTGGATGCCTTCGGAGGAGCAGAAGGCTTTGAGCTTGTCGTTGCAGAACTCACCCCCCCCATCCGAGTGAAGGCGCTTGACCTTGCGGTCAAAAGTGGTCTGTGCCTGCTTGACCCACGCTATGATGACCTCGGGTGCCTCAGCCTTAGTGTGGAGGAGGTGAACAGAGACATAGCGGGAGTGGTCATCCACAATGATAAGGAAGTAGCGATAGCCACCTCGTGCGAGAACAGGGGCAGGGCCCCAGACGTCCATGTGCACGAGGTCCAGTGGTGCTGCAGCGATTGTGGGTGAGGCAGCATGGGGCTGTTGGCGCAGTTTGCTCTTGGTGCAATCAAGGCACGTGGGAGCTGGTGAGTCAGGTGGTGGGGGAAGTGCGGCTGGCAGGCCGAGGAGAAGTTTCTTGGAGGCCATGTCAGCAAGAGTGCGGAAATTTGGGTGCCCGAGCCGATGGTGGTAGAGGATGGTCGGGTTGGAGAGGGTGCGACATGAGCATGGTGTGATAGTGGCCTGTGCTTGGGTGGTTGACACCTGTGGGAGAGGGACGCGTAGCGTGTAGAGGCCGTTGCTGTTGAGGGTGTTGTGGGCCAGAGTTTTGTTGGTGCGTGGATCGATGATGTCGCAATAGTCCTCGTTCTCTGGGAAGATGGTGCGTAGCCCTGCCTCCTGAATTTCTGTTTGGGCAACTAGATTGTGACGCAGTGAAGGCACGCACATGCCAGTGACAGTGCCGGATGGGAAGGCGGGGCATGGGACTGTGGAGGTACCCTTGGCGAGGGTGGTGAAGCTTGAGTCAGCTCCTAAGAGAGGGATAGGTGTTGGGTAAGGTTTGAAGGAGAGGGTCTCCTTGAGCACGGTGTGAGTGGCCCCGCTATCGAGTGTGAACTCTATGTATTGTGGTGCGTGTGATGAGCCGATGTACTGTGAGGTAGCTTCATTAATCATGGCAGTGCCAGGGAACAACAGGTTGATACGCACATCAGCAGGAGCAGCATCACTAGCACTAGTCGAAGCGGGGTCCTGGACCTCAACTAGGTTGGCCTTGCGAGAGCGCATCCAATTCGGCGGCTTCTTGTCCACTCCGTGAATGGCGTACCATTCGTCGTCTTTCTTCTTGAAGCACGTGGCGAGGGGGTGGTTAGTGCCACCACACACTTGTCCCTTGCGATTCCCATACTTGACGACGTAGGGGCACGGAGGAAAGCGGTTGCGCTGGAAGGGCGCCGAGGCGAGAGCCGCTGCGACACTTGCTTGAGGCATGGGAGCGCGGATAGCGTACGCCTTGGCCTGAGCCGTGGAGTCTTTCTCGGCAGAGAGGAGTGCGGTGGAGACCTTAGCAAAGGTGAGGTCCTCTGCTGAGAGTGTGAGGAGCATCTTCCTCGTGACCTCATATGCCGAGGTGAGTCCAACAAGTAGGGCGGCTGCAGGGGCTTGCTCGGGGAAGACTATACCCAGCTCCTTGAGTTCGCCATGAATGGTCTGCACCTTGGCAATGTAATCGGCCATTCCCGAGCAGTCCTCAAGGCGGACCTGAAACATGCTAGGGATGAGAATGGCCACGCCGACCGCCGTCTTGTTCATGAACCGATCCTGAAGGTACTTCCAGATGGCGTTGGAGGTAGGGTAGTTATGGAACGTGTTGACAAGTTCGGGAGGGGTGGAGGCGATGAAGACGCTGATGATGGCAGCATCGGCCTTCTCCCATTTCCGGTACTTCTCAACAGCCTCCTCATACGCCCTCACGTCAGTATCACTTGGAGATTCGGTCGGCTCACGGGGAATAGTAGGCTGTTTCCCCTTGCCACGGTTGAGGAGGACGTCCTTGAGGTCAAGGCCCTGCACGTCACGGCTCAGGAGGTGCTTGTCAACTCCGTAGCTCCACGCCTTGAAGTTGGAGCTAGAGCCATCAGCTTCAAGGCGGAGCGGGGTGATGGGGTTCGCCATGGTGGAAGACGAGAGAGCCATGGTGGAGACCCCTTCTCGCGCGGAGCGCCGCTCTTAAGTCACCGATAGGAACTTCCGCAGCGCGGCGATTCCGAAATCCGACGGACCGGAATAGCGAAAATCGTCAATGTCGGCCGCGTCGGAATGTCACGTAGAAGGTTTTTTTCTTTTTTTTCCTTTTCAGGCCGCCAAAATTAGGTCGAATCGGCCGATTTCCGTAGATCTATCACACATCCCCCCACACACCACCCTCGGCTTCGCGGCTACACGGCTGCTCTGCTTCGCGGCTACACGGCTGCTCGGCTGCGCTGCTGCACCTGTTCAGCTGCGGGAAGGGGGAAGGGGTAGGAGTGCAGATGCGGGGCGACGGGCGGCAGCCCGACGTGAAGCTGCGGGGCGACGGGCGGCGGCCCGACGAGAAGCTGCAGGGCGACGGGCGGCAGCCCGACGAGAAGCTGCGAGGCGACGGGCGGCGGCCCGACGTGAAGCTGCGAGGCGACGGGCGGCGGCCCGACGAGAAGCTGCAGGGCGACGGGCGGCGGCCCGACGAGAAGCTGCGGGGCGACGGGCGGCGGCCCGACGTGAAGCTGCGAGGCGACGGGCGGCGGCCCGACGAGAAGCTGCAGGGCGACGGGCGGCAGCCCGACGAGAAGCTGCAGGGCGACGGGCGGCGGCCCGACGAGGAGGAAAGCGAGCGTTAGGTTATAGCGCGGACGATGCGCTTACCAGATAAATTACCGTCGAAAGTGACGGGAAGGTGCAGCGGGAAAATTTCCGCCGACGAATGTCGCGAATCACCGGCGACGAGGTTGACGATGGCTTCGCCGAGGTTTGCGGGACGAGTATCCGCAGAGGTAAGAAGATCACGATCCGCGTATGCGGTTGAAGGGCTCTGATACCATGTCAGAAATAGGCTTAGAAGCGATGCATTAGTAATGAGCTTGAAGCTCTTTAAGTACATCCAAGAGGGGTAGGAAAAGGATGGGGAAGGGAATCGGGGGCAATCTCTAGGGATTGGGGGTAATCCCAAGGCAATCTCCAATTGGTGGGTTGGAGATTGGTTGGAGATTACATTTGGGTTTGGTTGGGATGTAGGTGTACACCCAACCAAACACAATGTGCAAACTACACTACTCTAGGATATAGAAAATACAAAGTACAAATTGTGAGATTGAAGACTAACACTAACAAACTTTACCCCTTTTCTCCTTTTCTCCTTCTGCGCTTTACTCCCCTTTCCCCCTCCCCCAGTTACAACCTCAACTTGCACGCATGGCTCGATCAACCCTTCCTCCGCCCCTCTGCTGACGTCACCATCCTCCTCCGCCCCTCCCTCACTCTCTCCCCCTCTCACTGGCACTCCTCCTCCTCCTCTCTCCCAGCCGCCCCCCTCTCTCTCCTGCGCGCCCCTGAGCTCGTAGTTTCCTGGAAGCTTCTGGAAGGCCAGGATGTGACCGTTCGCATTCCCAACCTCTCCCTCCGGCCCGATTCGGAGTTAACGCACAGGACAAAGGTCCCGGACGGCGCTGTTTGTCTGGAAGTGGCCCTTCGGGGAACAGTGGTGCTGCAGAGCAAGGGCGGGCAGGAAAAGGCGCTGAGTGCTGAAGCTTCCTGGAAGGTGCTGGCGCCGTTTGAGCCTGGGGGAAGGGCAGCAGCGAATGGGAGCGCGTGGGAGGGGAGTGGGGCGGGGGGAGGGGGAATGGGGCTGGGGGAAGCGGGAATAGGGGGAGCGGAGGGGGGGGATGGGGGGAGAAAGCAAAGGCCAGTCGAAGTGGAGTCTTTGTTTTTGGAAATAAGGGGTGGGGGCGAGGAAGGGATGGGGGAGGGGAAAGGGGGAGGACGGGGGCAGGGGGGCATGGGGGGGTATGTGTTGCGGGTGGTGGGGGAAGCGGGGGAGGGGAAAGGGGGGAGACGGGTGGTGGTGCGGCTGCGGCACCGGCTGGCCAGTGAATGGTCGCCAGGTGTCGTGATGAGAAGCGACGATGAAGGGTGTGTGTATTTGGGGTGGTTGGAAGGGGTGGAGAGTGTTGGGGCGAGGCGGGTGGGGGAGTGGGAGGGAGAGGGGAAGGGGAAGGAACGAGGGGTGGGGGGAGCTGCAGGGGAGAGGGGGAGCTTGGGGAAATGGGGAGAGTGGAGGGGAGGGGAAGGGGATGGGGAAGAGGAAGGGGAGGAGTGGATGGGGTGGATGAAGGAGGAGTGGGAACACGTGTGGCATGTGCATGCACCACGGCTTGCTGTGATTGGTCCACGTGGCAGTGTGGGGGGGAGTTTAGCAGGGAAGCTGCCCTCTCACGTGGTGGTGGTGGGCGGGGAGGAAGGTGCGGATGGTGCGGATGCTGCTGCTGTTGGTGGCGCCACTATCGCACCAGGCTTGGATAAAGTGATTTTGCGGCTGCCCTATGTCTCCCATGCTGCTGCTTCTGCTGCTGCTGGCGATGGTGCTGCTGCTGATGGTTCTGCTGCTGTTGCTGCTGGTGAATTATCCGGCGCTGCTCCTGCGGCTCCACCAGTCTCCCCGTGTCTCTTCCGCGTGGGTGCTGCATCGGAATTCGCAGTGGAGAAAGTGTTTCTGGCGGACTGCACACAGCGACTGAGGATGAGGGAGGTGAGACACAGACACAGGGTGGTTTTGGGATTTATTAAGACCCCGAAACCTGCTGGCTGCTGCATTGGGAGTTGGCAGTGGAAAGAGTGTTCCTGGCTGACTGCATGCAGTGACTGAGGATGAGGGAGGTGAGACACAGACACCCTTATGCTGTTGCTGATGTAATGTCAGAAAGCTGCTGCATCGGAGGTGGCAGTGGACTGCACGCAGCGACTGAGGATGAGAGAGATGAGTGAGACACAGACACAGAGAGGTGAGCAAGAGAGGGTGAGCAAGAGAGGGTGCCGCTGTTTCCACCTTCCCAGCTCTCTCTCCAATACCAACCCTCCTTCCGCATTCTTCTTTCGTTTTTCTATCCTTCTTCAATCATTTTCTCCTCTGTCTACCTCCCATCTCGCTCTGCTCATCCTCCCATCAAACAGGGCTATCTTGAGTTGCTCATCGTACCACCAGGAGACTACTCCCTTTTCCTCCCATGGGACAACGAAACCATCTCCATCCGCGTCCTGCCTCCTCTCCCATTCCCATCCACCCACTCCCCCCCATCCTCCTCCGCACACCCTGCTCCTGCCCCCGTCCCCTCCTCTCTCCCCTGCGCCGGCTGGGCGGTTGACTCGGCGCGCAGAGAGCTCCGAAAGTTGTCGCCCAAGAGCCCGCTCACCATCTGCGCTGCTGCAGTTGGTGGGAGTGGGGTGGTGCCGGGTGGGGGGAGCGGAGGGGGAGGAGGGGGTGCAGGCGCAGGAGAGGGGAGGAAGGTTCTGTGGGTGAAGCTTGGGGGGTGTGGGCCGCGCACACGAGTGCATGTGCTAGTGCGACAAGGGATGGTGGCTAAAGCTGTGCCTGGTGCTGAGCTGAGTGTGTTTGGAGGGGGAGGTGGGGAGGAGGAGGGAGGGGTGGAGGAAGTGTGGAGGGGAGGCGGGTGGGGAGGGGAGGGCGGGGAGGAGGGGAGGGTGGGTTTGGAGGAGGTGGAGAGTGAGTATGGCGAGAAGCAGCTCATGGATGAAGAGATTATGTGAGTGTGAAGGGGGGTCTTGTTTGATACTTTGTTAAAAGGTTGTGAGGGAGTATGGGGAGAAGCAACTGACGGATGAAGAAATGATGTGTGTGTACAAGGGAGGATGAATGTAACTGTACAAGGGAGGATGAATGTGACTGTACAAGGGAGGATGAATGTGACTGTAGAAGGGTGGTGAATGTAACCCTCCTCTTTTTGTGCCCTCCTCTTGGTGTCAGATGGTGTAAGCACCACCACCATTTCATTAACTGAGAGGAAATCAACAGTCTGCTATGTTTGGTCATTTCCTAGGATTGTTACAAATTGCATAAACAGAGCTGCCTTACAGCAGTAAGCACCACCATCATAGCCACTGAGCAGGTCGGGACTTTTCTTATGTGCTTCCAAAATTGTTTCCCTTCTCACCACTATTTCTCCTGTCGTTGGCAGCAGAAGAAGCGAAAGTTTGGCGTTCAAGTTTCCAACTTTGAGATTTACAATAACAAGATCACAGACCTGCTGGCTCCTCCTGGCAAAGTGAAGCATGACAATGTGGGGCACGGCAACGTGAGGCATGTGCCATGTTGACATACCCACGTTGCCGTGCCGCGCTTTATCAGGAGGAGCCAGCAGGTCTGTGATCTTGTTATTGTAAATCTCAAAGTAAGCAACTCGAGCGACAAACTTTCTCTTCTTCTGCTGCCAACAATAGAAGTAATGGTGGTGAGAATGGATACGATTTTGGAAGCACATGATACGAGAACCCTTAATTTACCCACTCACGTTTCTCCCTTTTCCTCTCCATCACTTTCGCTCTTTCCAGCTACGTGCAAAACCGTCAGAAGGCCCTCATCACTGCTAATGGAGAGAAGGAACGGGTGGGGCACCTGCTGCCACTGCCGTCCCTCCTCATCCACCCGCGCGTCACCGCTGCGACCACCACCAAGCGCGCCCCTCCCCCTCCACGCCAACTTCACTCAGATCCCGCTGCAAAGAAGAAGCAGATGATGGGGGTGATGATGCAGCAACGGGGGGGGAGAGGGGGGACCTTTCGGGCAAGTCGGATGGAGTATGACTCCATGTGCGCACCGCAAGCAACCGCATGTTTCGCTGCCTTTGGAGGGATGGCAGAGAAGATGCGTTACAGTGGGGGTGTCGGATATTCGGCCTCGTACCAGTCGGGTCCGCCTCCCAAGCACGCCCCGCTGTTTGCCCCGCCGCCCACTCTCATTGCCAATCTGAGGCCTTTTGTTGGGTCTGAGAGAGGAAGGGGTGGAGGGGAGGGTGATGAAGAGGGGAAGGATTGGTGGGTTGCAGTGCCGAGATCCTCCCTGCCACGTGGCAGTCTGTCATTGACTGTTGTGGCTGTGGACTCGGGGGAGGGTGCGTGGGGGTGCCAGGTGGCGCGCTGTGATTTGCTCGTTCCGGAGGAGGCCTGGGGGGAGGAGGAGGGGAGTGAGGGGGAGAGGGGGAGGGAGGAGAGGGGGAGGGAGTGGGTGGTGCAGGAGGCGTTGAATCCAGCTAAGCATTACCATGAGAGGAGGGCGGTGGAGGTGTGGAGGAGAGGAGAGGTGCATCGCATTGCTGACGTGGCAATGGCACAGGTGGCGGTGAGTCCCTGTGATCCCGGTCCCACCCACCGCACCTCATTGCACCTTACTAACCTTGCCGCACTTCACCACACCTCACCGCACCGCACCACACTCCACTACCCCCTTGTCCCCCCCCGCATCTCAGATATTTGACTCCATCGAACGAGCCCACGGCCTATTGGCCAGCTTCATCACCCCGTCAGAGCGCGACACATGGCAGCAGCTGGCCTTCCTGCTGCAGTGGCCGGGCATGGCAGTGGGCGGCAAGGTGGACAAGCTGCAGCGCTTTGGCTCGCACGAGCTGCACCTGTTTCTTTTCTTCCATGACAATGCCTTCTTTCTAAAGCATGGTAAGCAGTGGCCGGGCATGGCAGTGGGCGGCAAAGTGGACAAGCTGCAGCGCTTCGGCTCCCATGAGTTGCTTCTGTTTCTATTCTTCCACGACCATGCCTTCTTCGTGAAGCACGGTAAGCACGTCTTGTGCTTTGCGGCATGGCACTTAAAGGCTGATCTTAGCTTGGACCTCCTCCCACGAGCTGCACCTCTTCCTCTTCTTCCACGACCATGCCTTCTTCGTGAAACACGGTAAGCAGTAGTGGCGGGGCATGCCAGAGGGCAAGAGCGTCAGCTCGCACGAGCTGCACCTCTTCCTCTTCTTCCACGACCATGCCTTCTTTCTTAAACATGGTACTTAGTGGTGTTTTTTCAAGTCGTTTCTGTTGTTCTAGTCGTTACTCCACCTCGCACAGGCTGACCCTTCTCCTCTTCTTTCGCAACAATGCCCCTTTTGTTAAACGCGGTGCGCTGCCCATTGCATACTGGGTTATCTACACTCAAGACGTGCTGATGATGTTCTACACGTATTCTTCACACTCTAAGTGATTCTGCTTCGCATGCATCCAATTTTAAGCACGTACAGTTTTTTGCACTGTAATGTTGTCCTTACAACTGTTCAATGAAGTCCCACTTTCCTTTCGCTTCCCCACTTTCCTTTCGCTTCGCTACTTTCCTTACACTCCATCTGGCAGTGCGGCCTGCAATCGCCTCCAAGCTCGACCGCTCCTTCCTCGACCTCTGGCTGCTGGGCGACCTTGACGGGGTGAGATGCGGTTTGATGCGGTGGAATGGGGTGAGATGCGTTTCCAATGGATGTGGTGAGACGGGAGAGACATGTCTTTTATGGCTTTCTCTGTGTTGAGGCTGCTCCCCTCCTTCCCTCCCATTCCCATCAGCATCGCCAAATATTGTCCCTACCCAAGGTGACTTGTGAGTCGACTCAGAAGTCACCTCGTCAGCACTCACCGAACATTGCCCCTACCCCTCACACCCACCAGGTGGTTTTCTTTCTGCGCCCTGCCTGCCTATCTCAATTCCAAACCGCTTGAGAAGTGCCTGCTGGGGCTGGCCGTGTAAATGCCACGTGCTGCTCCCTCCTCGCAATCTCAAAACCCCCCTCCACCTTTCTCTTCCCGCCCACCTTTCTTTCCTACCCCATGCCTACCAGGTGCTTTCCTTCTGCGCGCTGCCAGCCTACCTCAATCTCAATGCACTCGAGAGGTGCCTGCTGGGGCTGGCCGTGTGCTTCCACGTGCTGCTGCAGCACAAAGGCCTACGACCTCTCGACTGGCCGTACCAGACGCACATCATCCATCCCAGTGAAGGTAAGGCTGTGCTGCCTCCCATTGTCTCTTCGCTGCTGCCCCCGCCAGCCGTTCGCTATATATATTTCTTGTCCCCCTTCTTCCCCCTCTTCCCCCTCTCACCCCTTCTTTCGCTTCTCCACGCTTCTCCGCCTTCTCCCTGTTTCTCCTGTTGAAAAGCTAGAAGAGATACATTGAATAATGAGCCAAGAGGCCCTTTAGTACAAACAATGAGCAAGAGAGAGATGAAAGGGAAGCTTACCCTATTGGCCAATAAGTTGGCCAATGGGTGAGCTTGCTTGTGACCCAAGCAACCACAAATGTGTGTTGGTTGGGATTGGTTGAGCTAGGGACCAATCCCAACCAACCACAAAATGTGGTTGGAGGGTACACTAAACAACCCCCAATTTATAAGTGTACTACAGATCTAATTCTAGCCTATGTATGTTGTACAAATTATGAAATTACAACACAACCCCCCAACATGCATAAGGCTAGAAG
Organism: Closterium sp. Yama58-4; assembly: GCA_947470075.1. Classification (NCBI taxonomy): domain Eukaryota; kingdom Viridiplantae; phylum Streptophyta; class Zygnematophyceae; order Desmidiales; family Closteriaceae; genus Closterium; species Closterium sp. Yama58-4. The sequence goes on from CANIUD010000717.1 coordinate 471,532, forward strand.
GCTAGAATCAAGAGGCGGGAGGCGACTTAGGAGGAGTGAGGCCAAGAAGACGAAGTAGGAAAGAGTGAGCGACATGAGGAAGAGCTTTTGTGAAGATGTCGGCAAGGTTGGCCGCCGAGTCAACCTTGTCGAGCCGAAGGTGCCCCGCCTGAACAAGATCGCGAATGAAGAAATGACGGAGCTCAATGTGCTTGGAACGCCCGTGAAACACGGCATCTTTGGTGAGGTGAATGGTACTGGCATTGTCACACCAAATGGTGGGACAGCGCTGGGGGGCACCAAGTTCCTCAAGGAGGAAGGTGAGCCAGCGGGCCTCTTGCGCAGCCATGGTGGCGGCATACAACTCCGCCTCGCAGGAGGAGAGGGCGACAGCCGAGGAGCGGGTGGAGCGCCAGCTGATAAGGCCGCTGCCAAGAGAGAAGCCATAGCCCTGGGAGGAGCGACGATCTGGCTGGGAATCAGCCCAGGAGGAGTCACTGTAGCCGCTGAGGGTAGGTGGGGAGGGGCCGCCGAGGGTAGAACATAGTCCTTGGTGCCACGAAGGTACCGGAGGACACGCTTGGCGGCCTGCCAGTGCTCTTCCGTATGCTTGCCTGCGCCAACAAAACGAGCGAGGACGCTGATGGGGTAGGCAAGGTCAGGGCGAGTGGAGACCATGGCGTACATGAAATTACAACATCTCCCTCTTCTCCAACCTAGCTGCTGCGATCAATCACAAACGGCGCATCGCAAAACATGGAGAGCAAGGAGGTGCAGAGCCTCAAGAGCTAGATAAAGAAGTTGAAGAAGAACGTAGGGGAGAAGGTGAAAGAGGTGGGTGAAACGAGGACTCCAGTTAAAGAGGCTGAAAGGAGTGCTCTGAATAGGGCGAAAAGGAGTGCGCACAATGTTTTGGGATGTAGCGTTCATGAGTGTGCGCACTCTTCTCAGCCCCATTCTGAGCGCTCTCAGCCCCTTTAACTAGAGTCCTCGTCTCACCTCACCCACCTTTTTCGCCTTCTCACCTACTTTCTTCTTCAACCCCTTTATCTGACTCCTGGAAAAACTGCACCTTCTTGATTTCCATGTTTTTTTATGCGCCGTTTGTGAGTAATCGCATGAACTCCCGCGCTACCCTCACCAGCGCTAGCAGCGCAGGCAGCAGCAGCGTTCTACCGTCACTTCACCACAACCCTCGCCCGCCAATTATCCTCTTTGTTCCCCTCTCTCCCCCATATTTTTCCCTCCCCATTTCAGTCCTGGACGATCTAATCACCCTGGCAGCACCACCAACACCAGCGCTAGCAGCGCAGGCAGCAGCAGCGTCCTACCGTCGCTTCACCACGGCAATCGCCTGCCACTCACCATGAGCCATTTCCCCTTTCTCCCCCTTTCTCCCCCCTTTCTCCCCCATTTCTCCCCGCTTTCTCCCCCCTACTTCCCCCTTCTTCCCCCTTCCTCCCCATTTCAGTCCTGGACGATCTAATCACGCTGGCAGCACCACCAACACCAGCGCTAGCAGCGCAGGCAGCAGCAGCCTCCTACCGTCGCTTCACAACAACCCTCGCCAGACACTCACCTTGTCCCTTCTCTCCCCTGGACCCTGCTTTTCCCCATTCAGTCCTGGACGATCTAATCACGCTGGCAGCACCACCCACAGCAGCGCTAGCAGGGCAGGCAGCAGCAGCGTCCTATCGTCGCTTCACCACAGCCCTCGCCAGCCGTAGCGATCTCCGCCCCCGCGCCGCTCCCACCGAACCTCCCGCCAAACCTGCCGCCGAAGCTGCTGCTCCGAAAGGGCCCCTTCCGCCTCCCCTTGGCGCTGGTCCCCTTTCCGCCCCCCTGCCCCTGGCGCTGCCTTATTTGGGGGCTTTAGGGGGGCGGCGCCGCCGCCACCTCCTCCTCCTTCTCTAGGCGGCCCTCCTCCTCCTCCTCCACCCCCTCCTGCCGCTGGCATTAGTTTCGATTCCGATTTGATTGAGCAGGTGAGAACACTGACAAAGTTGTTTTGGACTGGTCAGTTTTATGTGTTGCCATAGGCGCATCTGCGTGACATGTGGTGGAGCGGAGCACATCCCTTCCTCGTACCCTTCAAGGCGCCTGCCCCTGTCCGTCCTGCTGCAACATATGGTGTGTACATGGGAAGGTGAGGTACGAACGGCAGTGGTTTAGGCCTGTCAGTGTGGCGTGTGTTTTCTTGGACGCCTCACTATGGCATGGCATGTATGTTTCAAGGTGACTATTGAGTCGCCTCACAAGTCATTTCGTGGAGGTGAGGCATTATCAAAGTCGTTTCAGTTGTGTCTAGCAGGTAACACTGTCTCCTGCTGCTGCTTCTTCTGCTGCTGCTGCTGCTGCTGCTCCTACCAGGAAGAGGAGGAGGAAGAAGAAGAGGAGGAAGAGGAGGAGGAGGATGAGGAAACGGACGAGGATGAAAGCGGATCGTCCAACGTGGAATTGGAGGAGGAGGGAGAGGACGGGGGCTATGCAGATGGCTGTGCATACGGGGGTGATGGATTTGATCCGTACTTGGAGCCAGAGAAAGCAAAAAAGAAACGAGGTGGTAGGCTGTAGGCTGTAGGCTGTAGGCTGTAGGCAGAAGGTTGTGGGTGGTGGGTGGTACAGGATCAACTGATATAACGCGTAGAGAGGGTGTCTTTGAGACGCCTCAAAACCACCCTCTCTACACGCGGATCAGCTCAACTGTTATAACAACTCTCTACAACGCACCAACTTTTTTCCTCCTTTTTTCCTCCTTTTTTCCTCCTTTTTTCCTCCTTTCTTTTTTCCTCCTTTTTTCCTCCTTTCTCTCCGCTTTTTGAGACGTCTCAGAAACACCCTCGCTACACGTGCTGGCTTTTGAGAATTCTCAAAAACCAAGGGGTGGTGCAGAAGCTCTTTGACGACGATGAGGAAGGGGAGTCAGCTTTTGAGAGCCCTCTGATGACGTCTCAAAAGCTGGCTACAACACACATCTTCTTTTTCTCCTCCTTGTTCTGTCTGTTCATCTCCCTGCAGCCTCAGATGCGATATATGTCAGCAGCACCAGGAGGGGGAGGGGGAGCAGCAGGGGCGCTGCGCTTCATCTGCGACGGCTGTGGCGCCGACCCCATCAGGGGACCCCGTTATCGCTCCCTTGTGTACGTCCTCTCTGCTTCTCCTCAGTGTCCCTCTCTGCTTCTCCTCAGTGTCCCTCTCTGCTTCTCCTCAGTGTCCCTCTCTGCTTCTCCTCAGTGTCCCTCTCTGCTTCTCCTCAGTGTCCCTCTCTGCTTCTCCTCAGTGTCTCTCTCTGCTGCCTTGCCTCTCCTCACCTCACCACACCTCTCGTTTCATCTGCGATGGCTGCAACACCGACCCCATCAGGGAACCCCGCTTCCGCTCCCTTGTGTACTCCCTTTCCTCATACCCCTTCCGCCATAACCCATCCCCTCCACTCCCCCCAGTCGGGACGACTACGACCTCTGTGCCTCCTGTTTCGCCACCATGGGCACACCGGGCGAGTACCAGCGATTCGACTCCGCCCCTTCCTTTGGAGCGTTAGCGGCTGTAGAAGAGGAGTCTATGCCTGTACCAGCAGCCCAACAGGTGAGAACAGGGTGCCGTTGAGAATTCTCAAAAACGCCCTGCAAGAACCGGGTGCTTCCACCTTCACTCTGTCCGCTCAGGCAAGAACAGGGTGCCCCCACTTTCACTCCGTCTGGCCCTTCCTTGGGAGCTGCACCAGCAGGAGAGGGCGAGAGTGTGGCTAATGCCACTTTCACTCCGTCTACTTTTGACACGCCTTAAAATTGAGAGCGTGGTTAATACCACTTTCTCTCCGTCTACTTTTGACACGCCTTAAAATTGAGAGCGTGGTTAATACCACTTTCACTCCGTCTACTTTTGACACGCCTTAAAATTGAGAGCGTGGTTAATACCACTTTCACTCCACCTGGCCCTTCCTTCGGTGGAGCAGTGGATGCTGGGGAAGAAGTCTCGATGCCTCTTCTGCCAACACAACGGGTGGGAGCATGGGTGCTACCTACCTCTGTCCCTCTCTACCTCTATCACTCTGGCCCTCGCTTTGGTCCAGGAGCAAGCATGCAATCACTCTCCTTCTCATTTCCCCCTTCTGTCGTCATACTTTAGCTAGTCCCCCCCAGAAGCCTCAGTAATCAGCCAGTATCTTCTGTTTTCCTTTTACTTTCATTCGTTCTCTTCTCTCCCACCCACATTAGCGCCGCACAAGGTGGACGACACTAGGCCCTATCCCGAGTGTCACTTTTTTAAGCGTGCACTTAGCGAGCAGACACCGGACCTCTTTTTCCATTCCCTTCTCCCCCCTCCCTCCCACACCAGCGCTCCCACAAGGTGGACGTCACGAAGCGGTACGCGGAGATACATTACTTCAAGCGTGCACTGAGCGAGCACACACCGGACCTCAACCCTGTTCTATCCTCTTGTTACCTCCTACTTCTCTCCCCTCCCTCCCACCCACACCAGCGCCCCCACAAGGTGGACGTGACGAAGCGCTACGCGAAGACTCACTATTGCAAGCGCGCATTAAGCGAGCAGACACCGGACCTCGTCCCCTCCTCTTTCTTCTCTCCCCTCCCCACCCACCCACCAGTGTGCTCAAAAGGTGGACGTCACCAAGCGCTACGCGGAGACACATTACTTCATGCGCACACTGGACCTCTTTTCCCTTTTTTTTCCCACCCTCTCCAGCGCCCCCACAAGGTGGACGTCACGAAGCGCTACGCCGAGACGCACTATTACAAGCGCGCACTGAGCGAGCACACACCGGACCTCATCCCCTCCTCTCTGTTCTTTCCCCTCCCCACCGACCCACCCACCAGCGCCCTCATAAGGTGGACGTCACAAAACGATACACGGAGACACACTACTTTAAACGCGCATTGAGCGAGCAGACACCGGACCTCGTTCCCTCCTCGCCCTTCTGGGTCGACTTCATGCGCCACATCCTCTCTTCCCTTACCGCCCCGTGCAGTGCCCTCACAAGGTGGACGTCACAAAACGCTACGCCGAGACACATTATTACAAGCGCGCACTGAGCGAGCACACACCGGACCTCGTCCCCTCCTCGCCCTTCTGTCTCCCCTGCCATTCTGTGCAGCGCCCTCACAAGGTGGACGTGACGAAGCGCTACGCGGAGACGCACTATTACAAGCGTGCACTGAGCGAGCAGACACCGGACCTCATCCCCTCCTCGCCCTTCTGGGTCGATTTCATGCGCCACATCCTCTCTTCTGCCGAAGCTGCTGCCGGACCTGCTGCCGAACCTGCTGCCGAACCTGTTGCTGAAGCTTCAGCCACAGCAGCCACAAGCAGCTCTCCGCTTGAGTCGCTCTGCTCCTTTGCTCTCTCCCTCCCTCCCTTCGTGCCCGCATCACTGCACGATGTAGCTTCCACCTCCACTGCTGCTCTCGCTGCCCTTTCCATTCTCGGACTCCGCTTCGGCGGCAAGATAAGGCAAACTGGTGCTATAATAGAGGAGGTTAATAGCGAGGAGACTGGGGGAAGGGCGGGTATGGGAGGTGGGTCAGAAGGGGAGGAGCATGGGTTTTCGTTTAGAGGAACGTCGGTTACAATCACACCAGCTTCGCCCATGGTGGTGTACAAGCAGGAGTTGTGTGAGGTGGGGAGCGGTGCTGCAGCAACAGAAGAAACAGCAGCAGCAAAAGCTCCTCCTTTCCCACTCCTCCCATCCCTTGCCCCTGGAATCCCCTCCATCCTCCTCTCTCAGTCCATTCACACTCTCCTCGCCCCTCCCTCCTCCTCCTCCCCTTTCACCCCCCACTCCTCTCTCCTCTCCTCCACCACCCCCTTCCCCCTCTTCCACTCCTCCCTCTCCACCACCCCATCCATCCACCCCTCCTCACTCCCCTCCACCCCTCCATACCGCACCGGCATCTGCTACCTCCTTCAAATAGTCGTAGTTAATCTCCAGTCCGCGCCACTCCCCCCGCTGCTGCTATTATTCCAAGTTCCCCAGGGTTCCGTGCCTATTTCCCCTCTCGGCCGCCCCACCCAGCGCCTGCGCCTGCCACCGCTACAGCCCTTCCAGAAGCGGGTCTTCACTGCCCTCTTCTACTTCCCCTTTCCTGGAAGCTTCTCGCTCTTCCCTGCGCACCTGCTGCCTGAGGCTGGGTCAGGGGGAGGGGGAGGGGGAGGCGGAGGGGAAGGGGGAGGGGGAGGGGAGGAGCAGGGGACGGATGAGCTCTGGGGTGGTGGCAGTGGCAGCAGGGGTACCGGCATCAATCCCCGTCCTCTCCTCGTCCGAATACGAGCGCATGGAAAGGGAGAGACGCGAAGCCCTTCTCCAGCAGCACCTGCAGGCAGAATCAGCATCATCCGCAGCAGCAGCAGACAGGCAGAGGCAGCAAGCGGGACGCAAGGCACTGTCAGCAGCGGAGGAGGCAGCGCAGAGGGCAGAACTCTGGGAGGTGATCTGCCAGGCAGGCAGCGAGCCTGACATCCTGCGCATGCTGCAAGGCCCCTCCCTGCGCTCGCTCGACCTCGCCCTCCTCCTCCCCCTCATGCCCCACGCGCCTCTCTACCTCTCAGTCACCTCCCTCCTCCGTCGCCGAAAGCTCTTCTCATCCTCCATATGGCAATACTCGCTCTTGCATAAGGACCCTCGGGGAATGTCGGAATACTTAGCATATGAACCGGCCTTCCTTGCTCGTCTCTCCTCCCCAGTTCTCCTCTCCTCTCTGCTGCATATCGAGCCGGGTGCCGCAGGGGCAAGGCTGTCGCTTCGGTACCGGCTGAATGGGAGTGCCGGTGTGCTAGGCTCGGGGGTAGGTTCGGGGCTAGGTCCGGTGTACGAGCATGAGGAGTTCCTGCCGCTGCTGAACCCCCGGGCGCACAGGTTCGGAATGAGTGGTTCGGGCGGGGAAGGGAGGAGGAGAGCGAAGAGGGTTGGAGGAGAGAGCGAGGGAGAGAGGAAAGAGGGGAGAGAGGGGGTGTACGGGAGTGAGGAGGGAGGGTGGGAGGAGGAACCAGGGGTGAACGACATATGGAATGAGCAGCTGTTGGAGCATTATAGTCGGTTCTTGGAGGTGTGTGCGAGGAGGAAGGGCGGCATGAACGCTCAGGAGTGCCTGGCAGCCGCGTACTACCTGCTGGTGCAAGACAGGGTCAAAGAGGCCCACCTCATGTTCCTCCGGGCAGCCTCCGGAAAGATTTTCACCCTGCCTGACACGTGGCGGGCAGCGCTGTGTGGCGGGAACGGGAGTGGTGCTCCTGCTGTGGCTGGTGCTGAGGCTCCTGCTGAAGCTTCTGCTGAGGGTGCTGAGGGTGGCGAGAGTTCCGCTGCTGGTGGTGCTGGTACCACTTGCAGCAGCACCACCAGCAGCTCTGTCCCCTTTACTGACCTCCCTGTTACAGTAAATGTGCAGCTGGCAGCAGATTACATGGCGGCTTTCCTCGACATTCTCCTCTGCCCGACCGACCGCCTGCCCATGGTCGCCCGGGCAGTTGCGAAAAAGTACCGCGCTGTTGACAAGAATGGCGGCAGCAGCGGAGGAAGCTGCCCGGTGGTTTCCTGGAGGAAGCGCTTTGCTGACCTGGGCAAGCAGGTGTATGAAATTTGGATGGCTGCCCGAGCTGCCCGAGCTGCCGGGGCAGGAGGGGGTAACATTGCACAAGGTGGTGAGGTGAGGCATGGAGTGGCTGGGATGGAAGTGCAGGTGCAGAGTGAGAAGGGAATGGGAGGAGGAGGAGGTGGAGGAGAGGGGGTTGGTGGGGGTGGTGATGCATGGGAGTGGGAGGAGGACGATGACTGGGTCCTCACAGGCAGTCAGCCCCCAGCAGGGGCAGCAGGAGGAATTGGAGCAGGGGGAGAAGGAGCAGCGGCAGGAGGAGAAGCAGGAGCAGCAGCAGCAGCGGCGGTTGAAGGCACCACTGCTGCTGACGAGGACATAGCTGACGTGGCACAGCTGGCGGAGTCAGCAGAAGGGGACAGGATGGCAGTGGACCCATTCTCCCTCAAGAGGACCGCCGGACCCAAACCCTCCCAGGAGCCCTTCCTGGACGCCAAGCTGCTGCCCGCCTCTGCTGCTGCTGCCACCGCTGCTGCTGCTGCTGCTGCTGCTGCTTCTGGGACAGCTGGCACCAAACTTGGTACAGTCACGCCGTGTACTGTCACAGCAGCAGCAGCGGTGGTGGGGGTGCGGTATGCGAATGTGGAGAGCATCCGAGTGGACGTGTTTGCGTTCGACGAGGAGACCTTCTTCTCCTCCTCGCCCTTCTCCCTGCTCTCGGGCGCGGCAGCTGCTGCTGGGGAAAGCAGTGTGAAGGACGGCAGCAGTGGCAGGGATGGGAAGGCAGGAGGAGAGGGTGGTAATGGGGTGGGTGGGCCCTCCTCCATCTTTGTGGCTCCCAATTGGTCCACGGTTATCAGCACTGGCAGTGGCAGCAGTGGCGCTGCTGGTGCAGCAGTGCGTGCAGGCAGCAGCAGCAGCCCCAGGGGCAGCAGTGGTAGGAGCAGCAGCAGCGGCAGCATGGTTGTGGCACTGCCATCAGAGTTTGATTCAGAGGCAGTGCTCATCACTGTCTCCTCGGGTGCTCTCACCACCACACTCCTCAGGTGCGTATCCTCACTCAAATATTTCCTCATTCTCCCCTCTGTGCCCTCTCTAGTCTTCCTGTACGCTCTGCTCTTCTCATTTGCCACATGCACTCACCTCACATTCTTGTGAATGCTACCCGTGTAATGCCCACCCTCACACCCGCTCTCGCCCAACCCCTCGCCCCACAGGCCCGTGCACGAGTCTCTTGTGGTAGAGGTGGTGGAGAGGCTGGGTCAGCTGAGGGTGCTTCGCCGCATCCCCACACCCACGCCAGCACCTGCCAATGGCTCTCAGGGAAGCGGAAAAGCGGGTGCAGTGGCGGACAAGTTGCAGTCAGCTCAGGGAACTTTGGTGCCGCTGCCCGGGGCGTATGTGAAAGTTTTCTTCCGCCCGAAGTCAAGGGGGGTTTCAACCCTGTTCAGCGGCAGTGCAGGGGAAGGGAGGGGTGGGGCAGAGTTTTACAAGGATGGGTACACTGACAGGCGAGGGTGGTTTGACTATGCGTTTGTGAGCACCGAGGATGTGGAGAAGGTCGATATGTTTGCTGTACTTGTGACCAAAGAGGGGGCAGGTTCAGTTGTACGCCATGTGAAGCCTCCCAAGGTCTGATATGGATGTGTGTTTGATAAAAGCCTTTTTTTTGCGTCTGCCCAAGGTGTTGTATACATACATGTGGATTGAATGTTCCTTTTTGGAGTGTCATGTCTCTTTTGTGAGTATTTTTGTTGCAAGGCATAATTGCAAGACATATACATGTTTCTGAATGCTTACTGCTTCATGCGTTATATGCATTTTGAGCTGGCCTAATCTCAGTCTAAGTTGAATTGCAGGAGTTGTTCAGTTGTAGATAAGTGCTGTAAATCACTCAGGGTTTTATTCTACTAATATCTGCATACAAATCAAAATTATACAGCATGGGTCTCCCTGAACTCGATTCAGTCACACACTTCACAGCGACTCGGTTTGAACCCAAATTTGCGATTCGACATTCACCACCACCACCCACCCAATTTGTCAGATTGCAAATCGGCAGACTTTCTTCCTGCAGTTCAGTACGTTTCGGTAGGTTTCAAAACGTTCTATTTGGAATCTAAAACGCTTATGAAGGCTTACGAAGAAGTAATCGATGTAGCAGAGGAATCCCAAACATCAACGGCTCTCCTGAATCCTTCTTCCTCCTTCATGCATCCATGGACGGTGGTGAGTTGAGTGGTCTGGTCTCTCGCTATGTATGGGCAATCGTGGTGGGGTGGGGCGATGATGTTTTCTTCAAATAAGTTGTATGCAACCCAATCCCCCAGCCACATTGCGCCACCTCCATTACCGGTAGCTGCTCAGTTCCCTCGGGCTCCGCTCCCATCCTGTGATCCCACATTGAATCCGTCCACTCACTCCTCACCAGCCCATGTCTCATGGGCCTCCCATCCTTTTTGCCTCTTCCTTGAGTAAAACCGGTTTAGAACTTAGCATGTGATTGGTCAAATGGCTTGGCACGTCCCGCAGCCCGCAATCTCCGTTAGCGCTACGAGGGGTTCTTATAGTTCATAGTCTGAGCTGTAGACGCGCCTCGACATGTACGCGGTTTGACTAATAGGGAATTTTCGATCAGCCTCGGAAGTTGCTTGTTTGTCGCGCCACGCTGCAAGTTGCCATTCAAGCACCGCCACGTGTCCGCTCAAGCTCCACGTGGCTCGTTAGCACATCTCGATACGATGGCCCGTCGCGCACACGTTCGAATTTCAGCGGCATTGTTACTGATGCTGCTGTCAGCTACATTGTTACAGCTGCGAGCGTCGCCAACGTCAGCTGCGACATCGTCAGCCGATCTAGCTGCACCGATGGGGGTTACCGCAGGCGGCGGGGTTACCGCACCTGGCGGAGTTGCTACCACAACTAATAGAGTTACCACAGCTGCCGAAAAGAAACCGGCTGGCAGTCGATGTGATATGTTCGCGGGCCGGTAAGCTGCTACCGCCTCGTTCCACCCCGCCTCATTACAGCTGCTAACTACGCACTCTATATCGCTTTTTCTGCTGACTCCTCACCCGCTTCCGGCGCGGCGCCCACACGAGCCACAGTTGGGGCCATGGGAGCACCGCTTGCATTGCATCTCTCCTTGCTGATTGCGAACTTACTTCTGTGTACTTGGAGCGACCCCCGTCTCTCGCTTCCTCCGCTTTCCCCGACTACCTTTTCATACACTTGTTCTCATTTATTTCGTCCTATCCACCTCAACTCGCCCCCTCTCCCCGTCTCACCCACCGCCTAATCCTCCCCCCCACCGCATTGCACCCCTCTCAGCTGGATGCGAACTCATTTCCAGCCGCGGCGCTACACGGGACTCAGCTGCAAGAGCATCGACACGACCTACAACTGCGAGAAGAACGGGCGGAGCAACCTCAAGTACCTCGATTATGAGTGGCGCATCCCCGGCTGTAACATCAAGCGGTGAGTCATTCGGGTGTAGCCTCAAGCGGTGAGTCAATGTCAGAGCGTCTACATGTGCTACATCTGCGATAAGAACGGGCGGGGCAACCTCGAGTACCTCGACTACGAGCGGTGCATCCCCGGTTGTAACATCAAGCGGTGAGCCAATTCCGGCTGTGGCATCTTTCTGGCCTTGATGTAATCTAACCTTGACTCTCCGTGCAATTCTAAGTGTACGAGTGGCGCATCCCCTGCTGTAGCATCAAGCGGCTTCTGCTATGCGTCTTAGGCCATCTCAATCCTTTCTCCACCCACCCACCCAAATCCCCCCCGCGACCAGCATCGTCCCAGCATCATCCCCCCCGCTCTTCCTCGCGGCGACGCGCATCAAGGTCTTTATGATTGTGGGGGACTCCTACGCCCTCTTTCCGCTCACTCCCCACTTCCACTTACCAGCTTCCTCCCCTCATCCGTCGTCCTCATCACACTTCCCCCCTACCGGCTTCCACTCGTCGGTCCTCCTCACCCTGATGCGCAACAAGGCCTATCCTGCTTTCCCTTCAACCCTCACTCCCCCGCACTCCCTTCTCCCTCTGCTAGTTTCGACCCAACAGCCTTCCTCGCGCTGATGCGCAACAAGATCTTCATGATCGTCGGGGACTCGTACGCCCTCCTTCCCCCCACTCCCACTTCCATTTACCAGCTTCCACCGCTCATCATCCCTCGTCTCTCGTCCCACTTTCCCCTTTCCAGCTTTGACCCAACAACCTTCCTCGATGTGATGCGCAACAAGATCTTCATGATCGTCGGGGACTCGTACGCGCTCAACCTGCACGCGTCCATCCGATGCCTCATTGAATCCGTGGCACGCACTCAGGTACGATGCAGGTTACTGGTAACCCTATGATAGCAGCCATGGCAGCACACTCGTACGCCCTCAACCTGCACGCGTCCATGCGATGCCTCATTGGATCCGTCGCGGTCACGCAGGTGAGGTGGTGCTAACTGGAAATGAGGATGATGCTGGCAATGAAGATGATGCTGGCAATGAGGATCATCACCCGCATCGCTTCCTTCACCTCACCCCATTCACGCCGTTCCCTCATCCCACCCCACCCGACACTGTGCGCATAACTTCAAGAGAAGCCTAATCAAAACTGGGGGGCCTGCAAGGGGATTCAGAGCGCCGATCCACAATGCCACCGTCATCCACCACCACACCCATGCCCTTTCTTCACCCCACTCACGCCCTTCTTCACACCTCACGCTGACTGCAGAACTTCAATGGGATCCTCTTCAAGACGGGCGTGCCGGCGAAGGGCTTCATAGTGCCGTCCCACAATGCCACCGCCAGCCTCTCTTTCCTCCCCAACCATCCACACCACTCCTATGCCCTCAACCTTCCCCACACCACACCCCACCACACACCGTATGCAGAACTTCAATGGGAGTCTCTTCAAGACGGGCGTGCCGGCAAAGGGCTTCATAGTGCCGTCCCACAACGCCACCATCATCCGCATTGCTTCGGCCTTCCTCCTGTACGGCGAGCCCGATGTGCGTATCAGATAAATCGCATGTTTGGACGCAGATAGGCACATGTAAAGCGTGTGGCATGTCACATGTGAATGTATGGCGAGCTATAATGCCGTCCCACAATACCACCATCATCTGCATTGCTTCGGCCTTCCTCCTGTATGGTGAACCTGACGTACGTAATCAGATAAGCATTCATGGAGTGCGAGTGTTTCGTGTTAGTGTATGGCGAACCTGATGTACCAGACAGGCATGCATGGATGGAGCATGGCTGTACTGTGCGGGTGAACGTGAACCTGATGTGTACACCGAGATAAGAACATGCAATGCAAAGCGTGCTGTGTGTGAGTGTAATGTGTTGATGTATTGTGTGAGTGTAATGTGTGAGTGTAATGTGTGAGTGTAATGTGTGAGTGTAATGTGTGAGTGTAATGTGTGAGTGTGCAGCGAACCTGATGTGAGCACGTGGACAGCGTGGTTGGATTGGGCGAACCCTGACGTTGCCTATCATGTTATGCCTTCTTTTCTATGGTGTTATTCCCTCTCCACCCCCTTTCAACCCTTTCCGGTTGCGCAGGGCGAGCGCAGTGTGAAGAGCACGTGGACGGTGTGGTTGGGTAAGGTCAACCCCGAGTGGGCGGATCCGCTTCCCTTACCTTTTCCCCCTTTCTGCATCTATGTTCCTCCGTCTCTGGCTTTGTTGCTCAGGGCGAGCGCAGTGTGAAGAGCACGTGGACAGTGTGGTGTGGTTGGATAAGCTGAACCTCTGTTGCCAAAGATGTTCCTCCCTCTGCTCCCCTTTCCGTCGATGCCTCACTATTTCATGCTCAGGGCGAGCGCAGTGTGAAGAGCACATGGACGGTGTGGCTGGATAGGCTGAACCCCGAGTGGGCGGATCTGCTGCCCTTCACAGACTATGTTGTCATGAGCACTGGCTACTGGTACACCAGTGTACGTTGGATGCATGGATGAGTGGATGCATGGATGAGTGAGTGGGGATTGGATTGCTGTGACAGGCATAATCTGCCAATCTGCTGCCGTTCACAGACTATGTGGTATCAGCACCGGCTACTGGTACACCAGTGTACGCTGGGTTGGTTGTCATGTTTCGATTGATGTGAAAGGCACAAGCTGGTGCTCCAGTGTACACCAAGCAGTGTATCTTGCTCTCAACTGAGTCAGTTTTTATCAAGAACTGGCTACTGGTACACCAGCATAAGTTACTCTGAACTGAGTCAGCTTATAATGAGCACTCAGTACTGCCACGCTCTTCTGACCCCACCACCCTCCATCGGTCCATCCTCTGCTGTCTCTGCACCTCCAACCTGAATTCCACTTAAAGCCCTGGAAGCACAAGCAGCACTACTTCGTTAGCAGCACGAACTTCATTCCAAGCTCTTTTGTTATCCAAGATTTGGGAGGAAAAGTGGCTCTATCGCGTCAGCAACAGCAGCCCTCAATCCGGATACCTCTATCTCTCCACCTTACATTACCCCACCCTCTCCAGGCCCGGGAGCACAAGCGGCACTATTACTTCAGCAACAGCAAAAGGAACACCACCCATCCTGACACCTCAATAACCCACCTTCCATCTGCCCACCCGCCATGCCCCCTCTCCAGGCCCGAGAGGAGAAACGCCACTATTACTTCAGCAACAGCACCACACAGCTCTCTTGTTTCGCTCTTCATCCCTCCCGAGGAGAAGCGGCTCCCTTACTCGAGCAACAGCAGCACCACCCATCCTGACACCTCAATCTCCCACCTTCCATCTGCCCACCCGCCATGCCCCCTCTCCAGGCCCGAGAGGAGAAACGCCACTATTACTTCAGCAACAGCACCACACAGCTCTCTTGTTTCGCTCTTCATCCCTCCCGAGGAGAAGCGGCTCCCTTACTCGAGCAACAGCAGCACCACCCATCCTGACACCTCAATCTCCCACCTTCCATCTGCCCACCCGCCATGCCCCTTTTCCAGGCCCGGGAGGAGAAGCGCCACTATCTCCTGAGCAACAGCCCCAACCAGCTCTCCTGGAACCCCGACCAGCGCACCACCATGCAAACCGCTCTAACCACCCTCATCACCCACTTCAACCGCATTAAATACCGCGGTCTCCCCATGTTCCTCTCCTTCACCTCCTCCCACTACGGCTTTGAGCTGGCGGGCACGAAGGCGGTTAAAGGGGCGCAGTATAACTGCACGGATGCGTGGCGGCCAATCAAGTGGCGCCAGGTGTCGCACAGAGAGTGGGCAGTGGAGGATATGCGGTCGCGGAATGCACAAGTGCAGGTGGGGATGGGTCTGATGTGGTGCAATTTGGTGAAGGGATGGCAGGGAATTTAGATGTGAGAGAATCGGTTTGTAAGGATTTGTGCCCGTGTGCGTGTGGCAGCGTATGTGTGAGTGTGCGTGTGTGTGAGTGTGCGTGTGTTTACATGTTTCCTGTAGTGTGTGCATCAGGTCTGCGGCTTTTAAACCAGAAGTTTGCTGTAGGTTACTGTACAGATCCAGGAGCTGTGGTGGGCATTTGCTGTTGCTCCGGCCGCCCCCCTTCCATCCATGTATCCCCTTTATTGTGTGCTCTACTTGCAGATTCTGAGCAAAGCAAAGAACTTCAAGATCCTGGACATCACATATTCCACGCTCTTCCGCCCGGATGCTCATCTCAAGAACTTCAATAATGGGGATGGTGGATTTGACTGCGCCCACTGGTGCATACCTGGCGTACCTGACATGTGGTCTGATCTTGTCTTCAATTACATGCTCAATAACAAGAAATAAATCAGTGGTAATTGAAAACCTCTACTTAATTGCTTTGAATAATTTACCTGTTAAAGTACCGTATTAGCTATATGTATTCCATAATCTTAGAATAAAGAACATCAGACCATGTATCTGGTACACCAGGTAGGCACCAATGCAGGCAGTCAACACCCTTGGGACTCTCACAGTGGTTCTGAAGGTGCCCATCGGCCCGGAAAACAGAGAGCGGAGTCACGTCAACCACTCTGAACTCCTCATATTGCCGCACCACCTGCAGTGCAAGCCACCAACCATACAACATAAGCATCATAAGAGGGTGCATGATCCGTAGCCTCTCCACCTGCAGCTGTAGCCTGCACGGTCTATGGCACAATAACTCAAGAGAACTCTCAGCCATGCTTCAGCCCGCTACAGCTCACCAGCTCGTCAAAATCTGCTGCCACTCGTAGTCACGTTTCAAGCGCCCAGTACGTCTCTAGCCCACAGTGCAGCAGCTGCAGCTCTCTCACAGCATCTAGCACCAGAAACTGCAAGACCACGCTACAGCCAGAATTCACCCCAAGCCAGGAAATTCGCCCGCATTCACCTGCCCATCACTCCACCTCCCAAACCTCACCTCTATTTGCTGTTTCAGAGCTTCCTCATCTGTAGCCCACAGTGCAGCAGCTACAACTCTCTCACAGCATCCAGCACCAGAAACTGCATGACCACGCTACAGCCAGAATTCACCCCAAGCCAGGAAATTCGCCCGCATTCACCTGCCCATCCCTCCACCTCCCAAACCTCACCTCTATTTGCTGTTTCAGAGCTTCCTCAGCATCTGTAGCCCACAGTGCAGCAGCTACAACTCTCTCACAGCATCTAGCACCAGAAACTGCAAGACCACGCTACAGCCAGAATTCACCCCAAGCAAGGAAATTCGCCCGCATTCACCTGCCCATCACTCCACCTCCCAAACCTCACCTCTATTTGCTGTTTCAGAGCTTCCTCAGCATCTGTAGCCCACAGTGCAGCAGCTACAACTCTCTCACAGCATCCAGCACCAGAAACTGCAAGACCACGCTACAGCCATAATTCACCCCAAGCCAGGATTCGCCCGCATTCACCTGCCCATCACTCCACCTCCCAGACCTCACCTCTATTTGCTTTTTTCAGAGCCTCTTCAGCATCTGTAGCACACTGTGTCCCTTGCAGGGCATCCAGCCCCAACAGCCTCAAGAACGCGCTACAACCTATCCCATCTCAACTCCTCGGCACCACTCGAAATTCACTTTAATCTGCGCGTTCCGAGCAG
Organism: Closterium sp. Yama58-4; assembly: GCA_947470075.1. Classification (NCBI taxonomy): domain Eukaryota; kingdom Viridiplantae; phylum Streptophyta; class Zygnematophyceae; order Desmidiales; family Closteriaceae; genus Closterium; species Closterium sp. Yama58-4. The sequence goes on from CANIUD010000717.1 coordinate 488,101, forward strand.
CCATTGCACCTGTCGCCCACTGCGCCCCTTCCAGAGCCTCCACCCCCACGGGGCGCATGTATGAGCTACAGCCCATTCCATCCCAACCCCTCAGCACCCCTCTTAACCCACCTCAATCTGTGCGTTCCGAGCGTCCATGGCATCTGTCGCCCACTGCGCCCCTTCCAGCGCCTCCTCCCCCACGGGGCGCATGTAGGAGCTGCAGCCAAGCTCTGGCGCCGTGCTGTTAGCTCGCAGCTTGATGTGCACGGGCGAGTAGGTCAGCAGCATGGGAATCCCCGTGTAGTTGATGCTGCGCGTGAAGCGTGCGACTGTGTGGAGGGCGGTCTGCATGGTGGCTATGCGGTTCTGGCTTGGCTGCTCCTTGTTGCCCACCATATAGTGTCTCTTCTGCAGGTTGGCCTGAATGAGGGGGAAAGGAGATGAGAGTAGTTGTTAGTTGTGGTGCCAGGCGGTGTAGAGTATTTTTGAGAATTCTCAAAAATACTCTACATCGCCGGGGGAAAGGAGATGAGAGTAGTTGTTAGTTGTGGTGCCATGCGGTGCCTCGTCGCTGCTCCTTGTTGCCAGCCATGTAGTGCCACTTCTTGAGATTGGCCTGGAGTGGGGAGGTGGGTTGGAGGGGAGGTGAGGAGTAGGGGTGCAGAACTTTTGAGAAATCTGGAAAGGCGTGGCTGCTCCTTGTTGCCCACCATGAGCCGCTTCTTTAAGGCTTGTCCGCAGGGGGGAGGAGGGGGGAGAAGAAGAGTTGGGGTGAATTGTGAGATACGCATATCAACTACCGGTTACACATTGTTGTCAGCTGAAAGTTTCTGAAATATATGCCGCATAATACGCGGAACAATGCCTCGTTTGTCCACGCTCTGTTGGGATCCATCCCCTTCATTGTTGTGAGCACATTACCGATTACCCATTGTTGTGAGGGCCACATGACACATTGCAAACCATTGAAGGCGCATTGGACTCACAGTGGTAACTTAAGCTCCAATCCCAAAGACCACATAGTGTGAGTATTGAACCACACGGCTCTGCTCCATGCCAGGTGAAGAATACACAATCATAATATCTATTATTCTTCCTGTAGCTCTACATCATAAGGTGCATATTGACTCACAATGGTGTACCAAGCTCCGATCCCAAAGATTGCATAGTCGGAGTATGGAAGCACAGGCGACCAGTTCGGATGCACCTGGTCCAGATGCACCGTCCATGTGCTGGCCGTGGTTGGAGCGCCCTGGTGAGTCAGAGAGGAGAGGGGAGAGGGGAGAGGGGAGAGGGGAGAATGCAGCGGACCATCGTGTTGAGCAGAGGGTTCAATCCGGATGTTCATGCACCATGCTTGCCGTGGTCTTGGCGCCCTGGTGAGGCAGAGGCGAGAGGGGAGAGGGGAGAGGGAAGAAAGGAGGATGATGCAGTGCAGCATAGGATGCAGGAGAGGGTGCAATCCGGATGCACTGCCCATGTGCTTGCAGTGGCCTTATCACCAATAAAACGGGCGGGAAAGGAACAGGCGTGCTTTGAAATGTCTCAAAGTCGTTCAGTGGGTGCAACTCACTATCCCGTAAAAATGGTATGGCAGCATGGTTGGTAGCCGCGAGGGCTTACACTGGGAATAGGTTGGGCGAGGGAAAAGGAGGCGTGTTTTGAAATATCACAAAAGCCTTACACTCTGCAACTCACAGTCGGGTGGACATGGCAGCATAGGCTGATAGCAGTGGGGCTTACACTGGGAATGGATTGGACGAGGAAGGAGGAAGCGTGGCTTAGGAAGGTAGCATTGAAGCGCGGTGCAAGCACGGCGCGAGTCCTTGGCCCTCCTGGGAACAGCGGGCCGTCCCTGCTCTGTGAACAGGGGTTAGGGAACCAAGCAGGAAAAATTAGGAGGAGTGTTGAGGAAAGGAAGGTAGGAATGAGGTGTGGTGCAATCACAGCGCGAGTCCTTTGCCCTCCTGGGAACAGAGGGCCGTCCCTCTCTGTCAAGTCAACAGGGGTTTGGTTGGGAGGGCGAGAGGGTGCAAGGAGGGGGAGCGTGGACGAATGGAAGGTGGCATTGAAGTGTGGTGCAGTCACGAAGAGAGAAGTCCTTAGTCCTCCTAGAAACAGCGGGTTGTCCCTTCTCTTTCCGGTCAATGGGGGTCGGAAGGGCAAGCAGGAGAAAGGAGGAAGGGGTGAGGGTATCAGGGAGAAGAGGGTTGGGAGGGCAAGGGGTGAGGGTATTAGGGCAAAGAGGGTTGGGAGGGCAAGGGGTGAGGGTATTAGGGCAAAAAGAGTTGGGAGGGTAAGGGGTGAGGGTATTAGGGCAAAGAGGGTTGGGAAGGCAGGGGATGAGGTTATTGGGGTAACAGGGTTGGGAGGGCAAAGGTATGAGGAGGGGAGGGGACGTGTCATGGAGGAAAGAAGGCAAGGACGGAACCAGATGCATTTTGCTTCGCAGGCGTTGAAAGTGGACAGATGCATTGAACCTGGACAGTGTAACACACCTTGGTTGGAGTGGCTGTTTCGATGAGGCATTGGAGGGCTGCAAAGAAATTCATGGAGAGGGAATCCCCCACGACCATGAACACCTTGTTGCGCATGCGCTCCAGGAAGGCAGATGCATTGAACCTGGACACGGGACGAGATGATGCGGAAGATACACGGAACCTGGTCAGATTCGATTGACGCAGGAACGAACAGAATATAAAGTGCATTATATGGAACATCATGCATTCAAATGGCCAAGAACTGACCCGAGCAACGCCAGTCGTACTGCAGGTACATCAAGGCATGAGGCTCGTTGCATTCACAAGAATGTTGTGCAATGTGCAGCACCTTCAAGGCATGCACCTCGTACTACATCACGCCGTTCCTCTCTCTCTAGCCAGGGAAAAACTTCGCAAGCATGTTGTGCAATGTGCAGCACCTTCAAGGCATGCACCTCGTACTACATCACGCCGTTCCTCTCTCTCTAGCCAGGGCCAAACTTCGCAAGCATGTAGTGCAATGTGCAGCACCTTCAAGGCATGCACCTCGTACTACATCACGCCGTTCCTCTCTCTCTAGCCTGGGGCCAAACTTCGCAAGCATGTAGTGCAGCAGAGCAGAGCACCCCTCAACACTTGCCTCTGCCTCTCACAAACCTGACATACATACCTCTCAATGCAGCAGCCAGGGCTGCTCCACTGCTACTGCCGGTACCTCAAGGCATGAGGCCCGAGCCTTAGAAGCATGTTAATACCTGCAGGGACCTCTCACAACCCATACACACCTATCAATGCGGCACCCAGAGCTGCGCCAATCGTACTGCAGGCACCACATGTTGGTGCGCCCGCTGCACTCAAATGAATCTTGTGTTTTTTTTTCTTAGCATTCTAATAGAACGCATCTTGAGCATTGTGCAACGACTCCAAGCACTTGCCTCTGGCGCTCACAAGCTAGGAGTAAGAACGCACCTCTCAATGCGGCACCCAGGGCTGCGCCACTCGCACTGCAGGTACCACAAGGCATGAGGCCCGAAACTCACAAGCATGTTGGTACCTGCAGGTACCTCTCGCAACCCATACGTACCTCTCACAACCCAAACGCACCTCTCAATGCGGCACCCAGGGCTGCGCCACTCGTACTGCAGGTACCGCATGTTGGCTCGCCCATTGCGCTGGCAGTTGAATTGTCGACTCAAGCTCTTGCAGCTCTTCCCGGTGTACTGTGGCTGGCGGGATGGATTGGCCTCCCAGCTGGTGGTGCAGGGCGGGCAAGGGAAACAGGAGTGTGAAACAGGATAATGCTCTTGCAGCCCTCGCCTGTGTCCTGCGGCTGGAGTAACGGGGTGACGCCCACATGTTGTTACAGGGTTGGGTATGATGCGAAACAGCGGTACTCGTGCTTTTCTCTACATGCATATTAATGTACCAAGATTCAGCTCCTGCAGCTCTAGCCTGACCTGACATGCAGGTCCCATGTGTGTCCTTGTCACCTGACATTCCATGTAGATCACATCGCAATGTCTGCATTTGCCATCTGACATACCATGCAGGTCGCATCGCGTGTGCAGTTGCCAACTGACACACCTTCCAACGGATAGATCACAAATCGTTGATGGCGAAACCGCGGTTTCGCGTTCTGGCTTAGGTTCGGACGGTTTCTCAGGTTCGGATTGCTGCTCCGGCGTAGGTTGGGGACCGCCAGCAAGCTCAGCTTGGCCTACAGCAGCAGTTGACGCAGACTCCGTTTGCGTTGGCGATTCCGTCGCTTCTTCTGATCCGATACTCAGAACGTCAGGTCTTGAAAGCGAGGAGTGAAAAAAAAGAGCGACGAATATCAGTATGAGAACAAGCGACGCGAAGAGAAAGCGCTGCTTGGCGCGCTTCCAGTCTGCTGTACCCGCGGTTGGCGGCGGAATCTCAAGAGAAGACATTTCGACCTTGAAAGAGGAACGACGGATTCGTTCGTGCAAAGACCTAGAGGGAACGTGCTGAGATCGCTATTTCCAAACGGAGCCCTGCATTGGTTGCTCCAGATGCTGCAGATGAATAAAAGTCATGCGAAGGCGGCAGCGAAATCGACGCTATGTGAAGCCGTCCATGGAGGAAAATGCGAAGCGGTGAGTATGGTAACATATGTCCAGACTTGTCAATGCGTGTGGTGATGAGCAGGAGGTATGGTGGATTTGTGTGTGGGCTGGGCTTGACTTGAAATCAGGGCTGCCTCCCTGTCCTCGAGATTATTTGCAGGGATGCCGACTGAGTCCACTGGCAAGCCGCGCGAGTCATGGCAGGGATTGGTTGGAATCGATGGCATCTTCGCCGCGCATCCCATCCAGTCACCATTCGAAACGCCAGGGTTGCCCCTGAAATTCCGTATTCGTGATATTAGGTTCTCCGTACACACCATCGTGAAAATGCAATGAATGGGCTTAACAAGGCTTGTTGTGACACAATGCAGATTAGGGTCCTCTATAAGTATCCCATCATATAGGAATATATGATGTCAGCCCAGGTATCTGGTACACCAGGAATGCACCAATGCAGGCAGTCAATCCCTCCCTCAATATCGAAGTAGGATTGGAGGTGACCATCTGCTCTATACAAGGATAAGTTGGTAATATCTATAATTTTAAACTCGGGGTCATGTCGAAACACCTGCCATGATACACACGCAATGAACGAAGTAACATCAGTTCCATTCATCCAAACATCCATAAGAGGCCAATCATCTTGGCGTCATGAGAACAACTGTATATAGTCAACATTGCAATTGGGTCATACCTTCAGTTGGGCCTTGCGAGTCTTCACTGCTTCAACCGCCCAATCCATATTGGCGACTTGCTCGATGGTTAACGGCCGTTGGATGACGCTGCAGTTGGCATGCTGCATGCTCTCATTCAGCCTCACATCGTAATGCATCGGGGTGAAGGTTAGGAACATCGGCATGCCAGTGTACTTCAGGCTCCGAGTGAACTTCCTCACTGTGTTTATAGCGAGTTGCATTGTAAGGATGCGGTCCATTTCAGGCTGCAGAGTGTTGTTAATATAGTAATGGCGCTTCTTGGGATCCGCCTGGTGAAAGCAGTTTGGGAAGGGAAGGATTAAAGGGAGCAGGGAAAAGAGGTCTTGGAAGTTCGGGTAATTGATGGTATCGGGTGCTGTGATTACGCAATATTTAATGTGATTGTAAAAGAATTAATCATATCAAAGCTTGCGATGGTGTACCAGACAGCTCCAGATAGCTCCTAGTGTTTGTGACTGTAATTAACTTGCAGAACTCAGCAAAACGGAAACTTCAGAACTCACCATGGTGTACCAGACACCAGTTCCAAACAGCGCATAGTGCGAGTACTGTAGCAGTGGCGACCAATCAGGATTCACCTGGTCCAGATGCACCGTCCACGTGCTTGCGCTGGACCTGTCACCCTGATTAGCACGAGAGGGGAGAGCGGAGAGAGGATACAGCAGGGATGTGACAAGAAAGAAAGGGTTTCTAATCGGATGCACCGTCCACGTGCTTGCACTGGCCCCTGATTAGCCAGAGAGGGAGGAGGATACGGCAGGGATGTGACAGAGGGGTGAGGGGAGAAAAAGGTTTCTAATAGGATGCACTGTGCATGTGCTGGCACCAGCCGTATCACCCTCGCTTGTAGGACGGAGAGGATAGAGGGGAGAAGGGAGAGGGGAGAAGGGAGAGGATAGAAAGGAGGGGGTAAAGGGGAGAGGGGAGAGAGGGAGAGGGGAGAAGGGAGAGGGGAGAGGGGAGAATCGAGGGGATAGGAGGGAGGAGAGGGGAGGGGCAGCTTATATTAATTGAAGTGCATCAAATCTGGGCTTATATCGAGTATGGACGGAGCAGCTTACATCGGGAATGGAGTTGGCGAGGAAGGAGGAGGGGTGGCGCAGCAGCGTTGCATTGAAGGCCGGTACGTAGATCCCATGTGACTTTGGCCCCCCGGGGAACAGAGGCCCCTCCACTCCCTGCAACCACGGAGGGGAAGTGGAGTGGGAAGGGGGAGGGGTGGCGCAGCAGCGTGGCATTGAAGGCCGGTACGCAGATCCAATGTGTCTTTGGCCCTCCGGGGAACAGAGGCCCGTCCACTCCCTGCAACCACGGAGGAGACGGAGAATGGGAGGGGGGAAGGAAGAGGAAGAGGAGGTGGGGGGAAATGGTGGAATGGGGAAACGGTGGGAGGGGAGATTAGTGAGAGGGCAGGGATTGAGCATGTGCACTGGTTATAAGAAGCGGAAAATTGTGGTTAAGAGCGGTAATTGAAGAAGAGGAAGAGGAAGAGGAAGAGGAAGAGGAAGAGGAAGAGGAAGAGGAAGAAGAAAGAAGAAAAATAGCGTGTGACGATAACAGTGCATCACCTTAATGCACGAGGATATGACGCGGCATCACCTGAGAGAATGTGAATATAAACGGGGCGTCACCTGGGTGAGTGTGACTAAGACAGGGCGGCCTCTGTGTGCTACTGAGAATAAAGGGGTGTCACCTGAACGATTGTGACTATACTGAGTCGATACCTCAGTGGGTGTGACTGTCTCAACGAGGCACTGTAGCGAGGAGAAGAGGTTCATAGTGAGCGAGTCCCCCACGAATAGAAAGACCTTATTGCGCATGAGCGTGAGGAAGGAGAGCGGCTTGAATCTGGTGGAGTGCGGTGGGAAGGGGTAGAGTGCGTTCGAACTGGAGGGCGCAGAGGTTCATAGTGAGCGAGTCCCCCACGACTAGGAAGACCTTGTTGCGCAGGAGCGTGAGGAAGGAGAGCGGCTTGTATCTGGTGGGAGGGGACAGCGCGGGGGAGCGCATGGGGGAAATTGGGGACATGGAGACCATGGGGAGAGGAAATTTCGGCAATGAGGTGGAAGGCATGGGAACAGTGCGGTTGAGGGCATGGGGGACGATGAGGGGGGGGGCATGGGGGGCAATGCGGGGGAGGGCATGGGGGGCAATGAGGGGGAGGGCATGGGGGCAATGGCAAAGGAGTGGGGAGCAATCGGAGGCACATGGGCGCAAGGGGAGGAAGGGCATGGGAAGCATTTCGAGAGATCGCATGGGGGGGAACACGGGGAAGGGCAGACATGGGGAGCAATGCAGATGAGGCGGAATGCGGACATGGGGAGGAGGGGAAGGGAGGTGGGGGTTGGGAGGAAAGGGAAGCATACTCCGCGATGGTGCATCCGAAGCTGCGCCACGTGTACTTCTCGTACTCCGAGTCGGGCCGCCCGTTGCGCTGGCACGCGAAGTTGCGCCCCAGGCTCTTGCAGCTCTCCGCCGTGTATTGCGGCGCGAGTCGCGGGGTGTAGATCCATCTGTTGACGGGGGAGGAGAGGGTGAGATGAGCTGATCTCGCCGTGTATTGCGGCGCGAGTTGCGGGCTGTAGATCCATCTGGCGCGATGAGAGTCAGGAAGGGGAGAAGTGAGAGGAGGGCGGGATAGAGGCTATTGAGTCTAGACGGTGGGAGCGACAGATAGGCACGAATGGACGGGGAGAGTAAGAGGGGACGGCAGGTGGCAATAGGTTACGGCTATAAGGGACGGCAATAAGGGACGGCAATGAGGGACGGCAATGAGGGACGGCAATGAGGGACGGCAATGAGGGAAGGCAATGAGGGACGGCAATGAGGGACGGCAATAAGGGACGGCAATGAGGGACGGCAATGAGGGACGGCAATGAGGGACGGCAATAGAGGGCGCGAATCGGAAACGGGAAGAGGGACGGCAATAGGAGGCGGTTCGAAGGGACGACAGGGTATGGGCAAGAGGGGACGGGACCGGACTCCAAGGGGGGACGGAAAGATGGAAGGACCGACGGGATGGTGAGAGCGGACGGTACGATGGGGACGCGAGAGGGAAACAGAAGGAGGGGGCGGAAAGACGGGACAGTGAGAGTACGATGGGAACAGCAATAAGGGAGACAGAAAGAGAGGGGGAGACGACTGGATGGCTAGAACGGACGGTAAAATGGGAATGGCAAAGGGAGACAGAAAGAGGGGGCGAAAGACGGGACGGCGAGCTGGGACGGTAAGATGGGAACGGGAAAGGGAGGCAGAAAAGAGGGAATGGAACGACGGGACGGCGAGAATGGACGGTGAGAAAGGACGGCAAGAGGGGACGGCGAACACCAGAAGCGGACCTGAGACAAATACTTCTCACAGTATTACGGAGGTGCACAACATTCCGGCATGTTTTAAGAAGTCCCACGAGACACTAGACAACCCTAAACATATCGTGCGATAGAAATGAGAAGATGAGAAGGTGACGCACACAGGAGCGGCGCAAAAAAAAGGATTCAAACGACGCTCGGAGCGCTAATGCATACGAGTTGTAGTCTCGGAAACTAGGGACGGCAAGAGGAGATGGCAAGAGGAGATGGCAAGTGGAGACGGCAAGAGGGAACGGCACACAAAAGGAGAAATTTTGCGGCAGCTGCTTTTCCTAGTGGTTCGGCCATCGCTACGGTAGCTTGGGGGAGAGATTGGGGGGGGAGGCGTAGGTTGATGAATGGAGTGCGCAACATTTCAGCGAGTTATGGAAACTCTCACCATGCATTACATGACTGAAGAAATAAGTGGCGAGACGAGCAACAGATGGCACACGCATGCAATTTCTCGTTGAAGGAGGGATGCAAAACACGAGAATACAAATACAGTCAGCCTCGCTACTTTGCGCCAGAATTTTTACTTGATCCGCCAACAACGGCACATTGGTTGCCGCCAATAGCGGAGAAGATGTTTTTTTCTGATGCCAATGGCGGCAACATTCCCACAATGCTAACCTGTCGTTCGTGCAACGTAAGCATGTACAGAATATTACTGCGGCGCCTGAGGCTTCGTGACTCTTGAGGCTTCTCGAAAATAGACCGCAGGATTTGAGGCGGAAGAATAGACCGCAACCTACTCGCCAGCGGTGATGTCGCAAACTGTCTCGTTC